>NDXB01006726.1:30042-59437 GCA_002631895.1 Agapornis roseicollis | reverse complement strand
TGGGGGCCTGGGCCCCCACCCCCCCCCCCCCCCCCCGTGTGCTGGGTGCACCCCCAGAGCGTGAGCAGCTCAGGGAGGGGATCCTGCGCCTCTGCTGGGCTCTGGGGATCATCCAGTTCCAGCCCCTGGCCATGGGCAGGGACACTTTTCACAAGGCCATGTTCCCCCAAGCCCTGTCCAGCCCGGCTCTACCGACAGGATTTAATATCTCTTTCACAGGGCAATCAGACATCACAGAACGTGTCTGCAAAAAGAGGAATACATTGGGGTTCTATGCAAACCCCAGAGAGCAATGGCTTCTTAGCCATGGAGTAGCAGAGGGTTATTTTTGGAGGCTTGAAAGGCTTTAACCTTTGCGGATAAACCCGAAGTGACTTAAAGCTGAGTGGACAACCTGCCTAATTAGGGAGTCAAATAAAACAGAACGTATATTTCTATCCCTTTCGGTTGATAAGACAATAAATTGCTCTTGTCTCTTCACAAAGATTCACTGAGATTCATTCTCTCCTTCTGGGGGATCACATCAGCTTTGGCCTTACTACGTGTCAGGTCTTGAATCATTTCTAGCCCAATCTGCCTGCAGAAAGACACCGGCCTGCAACCAAAGCGTGGCAGAAGGATCCGTATGTCCCACTGCAGCTGCCTTTCACGTGGGGAAGCTGCAGCCATACTCCAAGTTTCCTTAAAAAGGCAAAGGTCTCCTTTCTAAGAACAAAAATACACTAGAATATTAAAATGAAGCTCTCAAGTCAGCCCACTGCATCAGAGAATCCATCTAAAGACAGACGATACCATATCCTAGCCCTTAGCTACAAGCTTTCCCGGGAGCAGAGCAATGGGTGCAGCAGTTCAGTATCACTGCTTATTTAGAGAAACAGTTATAAGAACCTGGGGATTTGTGTGCTTCTAGACTGGAAAACCATAAACTGGAGTACATTAGGACAAGAACTGCTGCTCTGGTCTTACCTTCTTTATTCTTAACGCGGGTTTTGTCTCCATCAGCAAGGAAGTGCTCTGAAATAACTGCTCTAAATGAGTCTTTGAAGACACATCTCTATTTGCAAACCTCATCAAGTTACACGTTAGGCGAGTCCCAAATCTTTACTTCTTAATTTACAGTAAGAATAAATAAACAGAAGGAACTTCCTGCAGTAATTACTGTTAGCATGGCTCAGAGGGAGGTGAGTTACCAGCCCTCTTGCTATTACCAGCATTCAGAGGGAGCTGCTAATCTCACCCAGTTCTGGCTTTACACATGATTTATGGATTCCAGATAGCGAATTAACATTACTGGTACTGACCTGGCAGCCAGACATGCACCTGAATGCATCCTTCATCAAAGAGCATCAATCTGAGAGATCCAAAACCTTGCAGTTCCTTCTTAATACAGTATTCACCAATAGCTACTAGAGCCAAGAACAAACCAGTTGCACTAGTGCTCAGCTCAAGCCTAGGAACGGGTACAATCATACTAGACAGATATTAAAACAACTCCCTTGTTTATCCTAGGCACCAGCAGAGGCTGGCCCAGGTTTTCAAAGCACTCCTGATCCAGTAATTCACATGGAATAGGCTGAATCATCCCAGGACATGAATAAAAATGAGAGCATTTAACGCCACAACAGACTTTTTACCATGTAAACTGTGCCACAGATAAGAGTGAGATCAGAAGTGTTTATTCCTTTGTGATGTGGCTTAGCACACAGTACATTATAAAATCCAAGGGAAGGATTTTAACTGCATATATCCTGTTACCTGCAGCAAGCAAAGAATAAATTGTAAGAGTTAAAAGAGTAATAATTCCCTTTAAGTGCATGCTAGAAAGGAAAACAAACTAGAGTGCTCATTCTAACCTCGGTCACTATCTAATACAAACTGAGAATGTATTTCATATTCTTACATGCAGCAGAATATGACTTTAGTAATAGGTTTAGAAAGGCATCCAATGGAATTTATGAGCTTTTCCCATTTTATCTTTAACTACAAACATCTCAGCTCTATAAAGGTTTGTAAATAGAGGCTGTCTTCCAGAGTGCCAGCCCTGGTGGCATTAACTGAAAACTGACAGAATCCCAGCCTGGTGCTTATGTTGGAAGAGGCCTTAAAGCTCCTCCAGCTCCAACCCCTGCCATGGGCAGGGACCCCTTCCACTGGAGCAGCTTGCTCCAAGCCCCTGTGTCCAACCTGGCCTCCAACACTGCCAGGGATGGGGCAGCCACAGCTTCTCTGGGCCATCACCCTGTGCCAGCGCCTCAGCACCCTCACAGGGAACAGCTTCTGCCTCAGAGCTCAGCTCAGTCTCCCCTGTTGGGGCAGGTTCAAGCCATTGCCCTTGGCCTGGCCCTGTAACTGATACTTAAGATTTTGCTAATTAAAACTTAATCAATAGTTTATAATAGTTAATTTTAATAATGCAGAGTTATAAAAATATTTAGTGAGAAGCGTGTTTGTATAGCAACCAGATGCTGTTATGAAATCCCATGTATAGCCTTGTACCAGGACCGAAGGGACAGGTCAAAATCATTTGATAGAGACATGTGGTACATGTAGAACAATGCATGTAGCTGTCAGAAGTCTAGATCAATGAGAACAAAGAGAGCCAACCATAATGGTCTATAGGGACCTGCCGGAAACCATGGGGATACCTGCCAGAAACATGAACTCAAGTGAAAGGTAATCCCGGCGGGGGGAGATGGTGACCACCGGCTCACAGAGCACCGACCCATGTTACAGCCCAGGCTCATTTCTAGATGGTTCCAACCTTTATTGTGCAGCATTGGAAATGGGAGGAGAATATGTTAATGATTTTCAGGAATAACATGTTGATGTATGAGTAGGCTCTATGTAAGAAGCTTGATTTTGGTGCAAGGGGTGCACGCTAGGAGGAGCTACCTATCCCCCGTGCACCCGGCGCCGCAATCAAGAAGTGTCTGCTTATCTCCATCCCATTGGTGTTGATAAGTTTCTTATTCTGGAATTTCAGTAACATCCCTACAGGCCCTTGTCCCAAGCCCCTTTCCAGATTTCCTGCAGCCCCTTCAGGCACTGGAGCTGCTCTAAGGTCTCCCTATAGCAGTACTCAAGTGGGGTCTCATGCGAGCAGAGCAGAGCAGAGGGGCAGAATCACCTCCTTCAACCTGCTGCTCATGGTTTTGATGCAGGCCAGGAAAGTGTCCTTTAACACAATGCAATCAGAGTATATACAGCTTCAGTGAAGCTAACAGTGGGGAAAGTAAACATCTTTTTTTCCCTCAAACTGAACAAAGCCAACACAGCCACCACACATTTGCAGCTCAGTACCAAATAAAAACGTACTTTCAGACACCTTGGGAAAAAAGCCTTCATTTTAACAACCCCATCTCCTGCTTGGGAAAACTTTATTAGCTTAAAACCACTGCTCAACTCTGCCCTTTGGCTCCCCAGCCACTGTGCCACTTAGCACAGAGAATAATAAGGAGCAACATAATGGAATGCCATTTCTATCCCTGCCAGTCTCTAGGGAAGAGTAATCATCTCTGCACTGTCACTGCTAATGCAAACTACTATCGCTAATCCACTGGGACTGTGAGTAAAATACACAGGGAGATTGTTTTGCTGTTGCCCACCTTTTTGTCCTTCCCTTTTCAAACCCCATCTCTCTCCTGCAGGAGACTCAGAGACATTATTAAGCCCAAAGACAGCAAAACATGAAATGAATGAGGCAGGCACATAAACAGAGCATGGTTTCTCTGCAAAACCCCTTGTGAAGGTTAACCACAGCACAGACCTAATGCAAACCTGCTTTGTTGAGGGCTATTATTAAATCGCAGTTGCCTGAAGATGCTGCTATTGTGTTATCTGGCTTGATTCACAGATTGAATTCCAAGCCATGAAAGTGTGAATAGAGTGTGAATGGTTTCATCCATACTGTCCACAACCATTTATTAATACAGCAAAAGAAATGATCTTCTGCAACAAGCTTATGTTTTAAAGCTGCATGAAATAAAGTGATACAGCAAACAAGATTTGATTCCTTGGGTTTACTAATAAGCAGGTTTTCAGTAATGACACCTAAATCGAGATAGCCACAGCATAGATTAACTTGTTTTGGATGGGTAAGACCTAAGAAGTAATGTCCTTTTTTTTACAGTAAATTATTAGGCACACATTTTATGGTGTTTATTCCACTCCATATGAAGAGCAGAGCTGGTTTCAACTTACATCAAGAAGTTTAATTTATAGATAGATAGATAGATAGATAGATAGGTAGATAGATAATTTAAAGATCTAAAGGCAAGTTCTTGGCCTTTAGTGTAAGTTCAAGGGATGCTCATTCAAACACCTGCAGTAAAGATATATGGACAACCACTGCAGAGTGTCAGATGGAAACGCAGTGAGCATATAGAATAACATGGTGAAACAAGCCAGTGGCATCTCCCAGCCATGGGGATGGATCCATGATGGATTGACAGAGTTACTTGGAAGAGCTGGAGAGAATCACAAAACCAAGCTGGGGCTAACAGAGCTCCCCTGACAAGATCTCGTATCTCCCATATATCTACCGTGACTATTCCAATGATTTCCTTACTCTGTTTTGCCCCAAAGACCATCTATTGAAACCCCAAGAGATGTAAAGTTTGGGGGGGAAAGAAGAAACAACCCAAGCACTAATTCCTCTCTCTCCTTTCCTCCAAATCACTGTTTCCCTCAAACTAAACCCATTCAAATTCAAATTTGGGCTTCACCACAACGTTGCTATTGATCAGTTGTCACTCACACTGAGCAACCAAAGAGCACAATCATCAGGAACAAACCTGTCGACCCAGAAGAATCTGCACCAGTTCCCCCCCCTCTGAATCTTAGTCCTCTAATCTGTCTGAGAACACTAACAAAAGGAGTCAGCCCGAAAGAGGCAGCTGGAGGAGGAGGAAGAAGGAAGGCTCACAAAGGAAGAAAGGCCAGCTGAGAAGAGAGGAGCGCCGCAAGGCAAAGAGGCAAAGAGAGAAAGGCTTTGCCATCCGAAAGGAGCAGGTGACATTCAGGAGGGTCGCAGTGTACAGAAAATGAACCCGGAGATTGAAAGGTTTTGGTGGAAGCGCTGACTTTGAAAACAGCCCTTGATCTATTTTCTGCACTGAAATGTTTCCTTCGCAAGGCCCAAACACCACACATATAAAGCAACGAGCTGCACCCACCCACTGAAAATGAGGGAACATACGTTTGAGAGTTGTATCAACTATTTCTTCTCCTGTGAGCTTCCAATTTGTTGGCATATTAAAGTTGTTTCCATCCTGCTACGTGTTAGGCATGAGATACAAAGCAGCCTGGATGGCTTGAACTCAACCATATTACACATTTCTTACTCATTATAATGCAGCTCAGGACCTGATCCAACATGCAGCCTCCTATACTCCCCCAGGCCAAATCCTTCTCTGCTTTAAATTTGTTTAATACCATGGAAGTACATTTACTTTAACTAAATGAGGATCTGACTCCAAGTTCATTCTACTGCGAGTTAGTAAATATGAGGCAATACTGAAATCCTAATTCATTCAAACAGTAGCCAAAGGCAACTCTGGACATCAAAACCTGTTTTAATTTAGGAAGAAACGGCCGTGGGTTAATTACCAGTGTTAAAGGATCTTTAGCATCACGTGGACAACGCCAGCGAAGACGCGTTAGCTTGTGTTTCTGGTGTGGTATGCAGTGCTCCTACAGGGATGGGAACACACAGATGGAAGATCTTGGTTTCCCAGGCTAACAATCAAACTGTTATTGGTAAAATCAGTAAGAACTGTAAAAAGAAACCCAAACCCAAACAGCTCTTTTCTCATTAGACCTGTACCTGCAATTTCTTCCAAGTAGAACACACACGTGTGCGCTTCAGGTGAGGCTGCACCTCGAATCCTGTGTTCAGCTCTGGGCCCCTCACTACACGAGAGACCTTGAGGTGCTGGAGCAGGGCCAGAGAAGGGCAATGGAGCTGGTGCAGGGCCTGGAGCCCAAGGGTGATGGGGAAGGGCTGAGGGAGCTGGGGGGTTCAGTGTGGAGAGGAGAAGGCTCAGGGGGGACCTGATGGATCCCTCCAAGTGCCTGAGAAGAGGATGGAGCCAGGAGGGGCTGGGCTCTGCTGCCAAGGAACAAGGGATGGGACAAGAGGAACCGGGCTCAAGCTGCCCCAGGGCAGGTTCAGATGGAGCTGAGGAACAATTCCTTGCCCCCAGGGGGCTCAGGCATTGGAAGAGGCTTCCCAGGGCAGGGTTGCAGGCACCGGCCCTGCAAGGGTTCACCCAGCGTGGAGACGAGGCCTCAGTGCCATGGGGCAGGGGTGGCCTGGGCAGGGCTGGGAATGGTTGGACTGGATGAGCTGGAAGGGCTTTTCCAGCCTGGCTGGTTCTGCGATTCTTCCCCCTATTCCCTTCTGGTTTTTTGAGTGCTTTGGAAAAGCAGGGCTATCCTCCCTTCCCAGCCCTGCATATCCCCAGAGACTTTAGCATGACTATTTTGAATTCTGTGTAGTCTCCATTTCAATCATGATGTCTGGGGAACCACATCTGGACCTCTACAATCACAAAGGTTATTCCTCTTTCTCAGCGTGCAACAAAGGCAGCTCCTGAGTAAGTTCCCAAAATTAGGAAGGACGAAGCTGATACCAGCATATGTTTTATAGGAAGCTCCTAATGCATATCTCATCCCTTTCTTTATCCTCTCTTTTATTTACCTACAGGGAAGGTTTCGAGGCTCAGCTCTTTATTCTGGATTTTGCTTCAGTTTGATTCAACGAATAAATCTCTTTTTTTCTCTTTCATGGAATATTACAGCAAACCAAAAGAGGAAAACATCTACAAGCAAAGTGAGCCTCAGAGCTACATGTGTCAAAGCAGTTACACACCCCCAGCATCAGCATTTAACTGCCTTGTTTTGGTAAAGCATCTTCTTGATTCATACTAAGGGGCTGATTCACATTTGTATCATCGCCATCTCAATCTATTCTCATCACACTGACATTGAGGTCTACCAATTAGGGTTGGGAGAAAACAATGCTGAAGGAAGGTTGTGTATCACCAGCTTAGAACAGCTCAAATCAGATCCTTTTGATGCATACTGGGAACTGCTGCCGGTAGCTGTACTCATAAGCACTGATGGATTACCCACAGGTTGGTAGGAGTTTTCTATCAAGCCAAAAGAAACAGGTTCTAAAATGACAATGTCTCCAACCAGGTGAAGTATTTCAGAAGATACAGTCATACAAAATCAATGGCAAACAATGATTTTCCTAAAGACAGCAACTTCTTTAGTGAACATCAATGAGCACCATGGGGGGAAGGTGTAAGCAAGATGCACACAGAGCTCTGATGTCAAAACTGGAAAGCACTCCTGGTTCCCATGGCACATTATAAACAGCATTGTTTCAGCCTAGGCACAATTCAAACTTAAACACAGGGATAAAAAGCATGAAAACACTGAATTTATGAAGACATCGGAAAACTCGCATCAAATTGGGTGACTCAGTGAGTATCTGCATAACTAAAGAGGAGCAGATGTCTTCCTACAAAGGGGCCTGATCAATTCAACTGCTCCTTTCTGCGACCTGCCATATCCTGCTCATCCTCCTCATCTACACCATATGGTTTGTACAGAGCTCGTGGCCCTTGATCTGCTGTAAAAACATAGTAAGCTTGGTAATCTGTACATGTTTTAACACATGCACAAATGTAAAGTGCTCAGATGCCTCATTGATCAGAAAATTAGAAACACTTCCTAACAAATACCATAAGGTTTTAAGGGAGATGTGTCTACTGACAAAAACACTTATCAAACATCTCTTCAAAGTCTGTAACGTTTGGGAATAAAAACAATTGTATAAAGTGACAGGATTCCCTGATTCTATTCTACTCTCAGAATGGTTTGGCTTGGAAGGGCCCTTCAAAGCTCATCTAGTTCAGCCCCCTGCAATGAGCAGGGCCATCTTCAACTAGATCAGGCTGCCCAGAGCCACCTCCAGCCTGGCCTGGAATGCCTTTAGTGCTTCAGAGCCTGCAGTCCATAGGCTGCTTTTTCCCCCCAGGTACTTTCCTTTCTACTGCGGCACATTAGATCCCACACTTGCCCCTCTCAATACGGTGTTCGCAGAGAGACTGATGGGATGTTTGCCTCATAATTCTAGACAAACGTTCTTCTTCCTGGCAGTGAAGTGTAAAGGTGATCCCAGCCAAGTCCTGAATGCACTCGCTCTTCTGAGGAACATGCATTAGAATCAATGACTTTCTCCTAGCATCACAGAATCCCAGCCTGGTTTGGGTTGGAAGGGACCTCAAAGCTCCTCCAGCTCCAACCCCTGCCACGCACAGGCAGGGACCCCTTCCACTGGAGCAGCTTGCTCCAAGCCCCTGTGTCCAACCTGGCCTCCAACACTGCCAGGGATGGGGCAGCCACAGCTTCTCTGGGCTCCCTGTGCCAGCGCCTCAGCACCCTCACAAGGAACAGCTTCTGCCTTAGATCTAACCTAAATCTTCCCCGAAATCATGCCGAGTATTGAACTGGATAACTATGGATTATGCCTGTGCTATATCGCCCACCGGAGAGAAAAGCTCTCTCCATATGAAGGACTCAGGGCTCAAGGAACTAAATGGAAAATGACTTGTAGATTTGGACAAACTTTTGGTCAAACTCCTCAATATTCTCCTTGAATCATTCCAAGAGCATCTGCAAACGTACCAGCAGATACATTTATCTTCACCCAAACCCCAGTTCTCCAAGTCAATGAGATGTTTGTTGCCTATAGAGAGACACCAGATAATACCTGGAACTCAAGTAGCGAAGCCTCAGTTTTTCCATCATGGTTCACTGGTCACACTCAGGCTTTTCCAGTGTTTTTTTGCCAGAAGCAGAGCAAAAAGGTGCAATTCAGCCAAGCAGTTAAAAGGAAAGTTTTCATCTGCTTTGCAGGTTTATTTCTAGGGGGTTTCCAACCCATCTCCCCTGATAAACAGCTCTATTAAAGAAAAGAGAAGCTAACTTTTAGGAGCTGATGAAAACAGAAAATTGTCTAAAGGCCAAAATTGCTTCCCCTTTTCCTGCCATCAGTCTCTGACCTTCAATGTATTTCCAGCTCGGGTAGATCTGAGTGGGAAAAGCTGAAAATGAAACCCACTTCCGCCCTGTGAGAGGAGCACAGCTCCTGCTTTCCTCGGTTTCTAACTTGTTGAAGGCTGCAGAGCACATCCCAAACATGCTGATTGCTTGAGGCCCCAAATAAAGCAGCAAGAGCTAAACACAGGGTTAATCCTATAGCGACACAAGCACCCAAAGCAGACAGCCTGTCCTTTAGTGATTGCAATGGCTAGAATAAAACCTCCTAAATGTGGGGGTGTAATGGAGATAGAAGGGAAGCACAAATGGTATGGGCTTTAAGGGACTGTCAGAAACACCTAACAACAAACCAAAATCAAAATGACTGGAAAAAAGGGTCTTCATCCCCCACAGGATTCACCCTTTCTCTCTAAGGACATAAATAAACCCAGCATTCTACACAAGGAGCCTTCTTTGTTGCCCACAATGATGTGGAAGATCCTGCACAGCCAAGACTCCTCAGACACCCAACAAAGGACCCGGCAATGTCCCGCCCTCACCAGTCCATTTTCAGACTCACCCTCATTCATTCTCATCTCCAGATCTTCAAACCCAGCTGGGATGGCAAGTTACCCTCTTTGTGTTTCTCATACCAAAATAGTGAGAAACTCCCCCTAAAGCCAAGTTTGCTACAAATATGAGCATGTCTCCCTCAATAAACACTAAAAGCCTGCCCTGGAGTGTAAGTGCTACTAATGCAAACAAGTTATCTTTACCATATTGACATTCTTTGCATCCCATTGTCCTACCTAGGACACAACAGGGCTGTTATGTGGCTCCATAAATGAGAATGAAGCAGATGCAGACACACAGATATCAGCCTTGCCCCCAAGAAGCAATTACAGTTTGCTCACTCCTGCACCTCCCAAAACATCCAGCATCTCCAAGTGTGCCATCAGGGAAGCCTGTAATGTCCCTTGACATATTTACTTAGTCCAGCAGTTGATTCCGCCCTCCCATCCTCCTCTCCAAACAATTCTTGTAGTAAAGGTTTTCTGCAGAGAAAAGAGAACAAATTTTGCCCAGGAAGGTGGAAATGTTGCCAAAAGCATCTGTGTGATTAAATCAGCCTGCGTGAGGCTTCCAATTCCTCCTTTCATTAGGCAGCAACGAGCTGCTTGTCTTCAGAGATGTGTACACAGTGGTAGAAAAGATCTCTAGTGGTTTTGCTGATGCCATCCTCCTCCTCCTCCTCAAAATAACCAAGCGAGGCTATTCCTGCAAGATGCCTTTCATAGCCCACGTGAGCTGATGTGAAACAGCTTCTGCATACCCAAACATAGAGAAAGCTTTACAATCCTGCACAGGACAGGATTTATCTCACCAGAATGAAGACGAAACGGAACAGAAGACACGTACCTTCCTATAAAAGTGGGAATTCCAAGCAGCTGAATGATATGCAAATTATATTTGTTTTTAATGTGTGGGCTTAGTTGGAAAAAAGCCGCATTAAAAACAGCCCCTTTCCTCCTTCAGCCCATCTGCTGCGCGCACGTGCATGTGCAGTCAACTAGATTAGATGACTAAAGGCTGGTCACAAACCATGCTGCAGTTTTTCTCTAGAAGCTGTTTTCTACTGAATGTATTTGTTTTCCTTAGAACCTGAAAACACACCTGAAAACAGAAGCAGTTCATCCAACTGGGAGCTGAATTGAGAAGCCTCAGTTTTTACTACTTCTAATTCAAGTGTTCCATGACGTGATGAGATCTGATCCCAGCAGATACCCCTAGGATGCTCCACAGTGGCTCAACCACAAGGTGAAAGGTTGCACCTAACCAGCATCTGGACTCTTTAGCATGTCCGAAACATCCCTGATATCATCAAATCATTGAATGGTTTGGGTTGGAAGAGACCTTAAAGCTCATCCAGTTCCAACCAGAATGGCAAAGCCAAACTGTTTTCTCTCATGCTCCAGCCCAGCATTATCTCCCTGAGTGAATATACCTGCTGATGCAGACTGGGCTGAAAGGCGCTGCTGAGACACTAATGGAGAGACAAAAGATACCAAACCAGGAACAACCAGGGACAGAACTGTTTGTTCCTGGAAGGGGTGGAAAGCAGCAAACTCCAGAAGGAGTTAATCTGCAAGACTCACGATTGCAAAAAAATACATCTTATTTTTAAAACATGGGATGTGCCGGATTACTGACAGCTTAAAAAGCACGGAAAACCTGAAGTACGAATCACTCCATTATGATTTTACCATTTCATTGTTACTCCTGTCTGTACTTCTCAAATGCTCCCTCAAGAAAGGAAAGAAGAGTCTCCAGACAGGTTCCTATTCCTTTCGTGGCCCAAGTGTGCCTGCGCAGAGTACACCAGCAGTAAGTGCACTGTGACTTTGAAAAGTGACTTGCAAAGTTTTTTCTCTGTGTATTCTTTCAGGAGGGTTTCCTGGGTGTGCAACCTAAGCTGAGTGTAAAACGCTGCAATGTTTCCCTCGGAGAAGGAATCCCTTCTGAACAACGAGTGCAAAACCAGAAGAGGTACAAGTGCTGCAGTGGCAGTCGGTCATCTGTGCCACCCTTGGTCACCATGATCAACACTCCCAGCTTTTCACAGAACCCCAGACTGGTTTGGGTTGGAAGGGACCTTAAAGCTCCTCCAGCTCCAACCCCTGCTCCCACGGGCAGGGACCCCTTCCACTGGAGCAGCTTGCTCCAAGCCCCTGTGTCCAACCTGGCCTCCAACACTGCCAGGGATGGGGCAGCCACAGCTTCTCTGGGCCATCACCCTGGGCCAGCGCCTCAGCACCCTCATAGTAAAGAATGTCTTCTTAACACACCAGAATTCCTAACATCCCAGACCAGGAAGCAGACATTCTAAGTTATCTGTTGTGTGGTGCTCCAGCTGTCCCAGTCATCATCCGTCCCTGTCCCACGCACAAAAAATTCCAACCGTATTTCAGGCCTGGATAATCAGCCAAGTTGCTTGGAAATAAAGAAAGAGATCAGTCACTTGGCACCCTTGTGTAACTTTGTCATTTGAGCACTGCCCAGCTCTACAGCCTTCACGTACACCCACAGCGACCATGTTCCTTCACTGTGCTGGACAGAAAACTCAAAGACATCTTGAAAGGTTTAAAATCCAAATCCCAGAACAGCCTTCAGCAGAATTCTTCAGCTACAGAGCAGAAAGCTTGCCCTGGACTGGATTTTGCTACCCTGTATAGAAGGAAGCACAGGTATCCTATATATTCTATATTCTATGATTATATTCTAATTACCTAATTATACAGTCTAATTATATAATTATAAATTCTAATAATATAATTATAGAATATATGATATTTTATAATAGATTCTATGATTCTATCCCAACAGCCAGCAAATCCCACATAGACGGGACATGGGATGGCTCACAGCTCTTGCCGTCCGCACCTCCAATATGATGCTTCAGACTGAGCTAACACAGCTGCTCCCTCACTGCTGGTCTCATTACATTCAGCTCTCAGCACTAAGCACGTTGTTAAGCACAGTAATTCTTCCTTTATTAGATCCAGGTATATAAATGGCATCCAAGGGAGCACTGAACATTTTGGTCATTATTATGAACTCGAGCTGTGTTCATCTGCCTGCTGAGATGTTGATCACCAACATACCCCACACCCCCGCGGGACCCATTATTTATCTTATTACATTTTACAGTGTGGAGTAAATAAATAGCATTAAAGTGCTAAATTCATTCATTGAAATGGTTTGTATTCGCATATTGGAGCCATTCCTTAAATCAAGGAACTGCTGTTAATAGGTACTCGATGAAGATGTGCAACACATTCATTTTAATATGGCTGTAATAAAGCAAGCCTGCTCTGAACTGATGATGACATTTCGCATGTGGGGAGAAGGACAGTGACACTTTAATATCACCACTCGCACAGATCACCTCTATCACAGGCAGCCCAAGAGGGCTGTATTAATTATTATGGTGTCATTGCTAAGAAATTAATTTCAGTCATTATTAGAGTGTGCCCATTAAGCTTGGCTGCTTGAGAGATGGACTCAGCCCTACACACTGGGAGGAAGTATAAGCATGGTGAAAACTAGGCAGTGATGCCACTACTGCTATCTCAAAACATTTAGCAATCACTATGCAATTAGCCACAGCATTAGCAGGTAGGACACCTACTTGGTCCGTCTGCTGCATTAGACTTACTGCAAAGCAAAACTAAGTCTCCTTTAACGGCTTTTACATTATACAAGTCACCAGGGTAAAATCTGTACTGGAATGGACTATTTAGAGCTTTATGTACTGTGCATAAAGACATTACACAAGTTATTCTCCTATAAAGCAAATATTACTTCAAGAGATGTTGGTCCGCCAAGAACTAGGCACTAGGATTCCTATTTCTTCTCCCCAACCACTCTGGGGAATAAACAGTATTTAGAATACACAACTGAATGCATTTGTCATTCTAAGTTTGGTTTTGACTCTAAAGTGCCCAAGCCTATGAACAGAACAGGTTCCTCCACACAATGTTATCCCAGGCCTGTATTTAAGAGGAGCTGTTCTTTAGAACTAGCAGCATGATGTTGCTTTGTCTCCTATGTCCTATTTATTAATTTGTATTATTAAAGTAGTTTTCATACAATCCCAGCCTGGTTTGGGTTGGAAGGGACCTTAAAGCTCACCCAGTTCCCAGCCCCTGCCATGGGCAGGGACCCCTTCCACTGGAGCAGCTTGCTCCAAGCCCCTGTGTCCAACCTGGCCTTGAACACTGCCTAAGGGAAGAACTTTTGCCTAATGTCTGATCTAAATCTACCCTTTATTTTGAAACCAAACGACTTCATACACACTTGCCAAGAGTGCTGCCATCAGCTATATGGATATGCTGTGAGGAAAAAGTCAGACAACAAACTTTGTCTTACCAAGTGATGGAAAGGAAAGGTTATATTCATTTATTCCTCAACCAACACTGGACAAATTGCTTAGGCCTTCTTCACACTTACTCATGTGATGCATTTATAGACAGCAACCACAACCCCTTCCCTTTAGACTTAGTTTTGCTTCCTAATTAAATTCAGGAGCGGTAGCAAGAAGAGAAATTTAGTGTCACTACTGAGCCGAACCTGTAGAGAGGGGGCTCTTGTTCCCTATTTCTCTTTGGAAGAGGATTTCAGCTTAGAGACAAGGTACAGGCAGGACATTCCTGCCCTGATCACAGATGGACAAGATCATCCTGTGCCCCACCAGATACGTCCATCAGAAGCTGGCTGCTCCAGAAAACCCAGGGATTGAAGTGATCAAAAAACCTTCCCCTTCTTCCTAAATTCACCACCAATCAATCACACTCTACAGAAATTTACATTCAATCTGTATTGACATCCAGAAAACGTGGGTAGCATCATAAAAAGCTCTTTAGCAGAGCTAATCCTCAAAGACCAGCAGGTACAGACAAAATAAGGGTGAAAGGGTGGACGACAGGAAGACTGTCAGCTCAGGGGTAAAAAGGAGCTGCTGTCGAAATGTTGTTACATGAATGAGTGAAGCAATGCCATTCCAGAAGCATCCCTCCAGTCCAGCTCCAACCATTTCTCTCAACATGACACAGTAAAATAACATCTATAAATGTTAATGATTGCTTTCAAAGGTCAGGTCAGCATTTTCTGTTGGGGGGAACCAAATACATTTCAGCACCGGGTCACTAAGGGACAGCACTGACATTAAAGAGGAGGAGCTGCAACACTTCTAGAGGTGAATTTGTTACTGAAATGCAGCCAACAGAAAGAAACGTTGGCCAACCTCACAATAATCTACAACGTCAAACCTATTGATTTAAGAATAAGAAGAATAATTATTCTTATCACAAATTACCCCAATAAATAAGTAAATAGGGTCACTGAGTATTTTTCTATACTTTAATACTTTGGCTAGAGAAGTCTAAGCGATAGTTGTGAACTCGGCATAAGCTTTGCCAGTTCTTCCGCCTTTAGAGATAAAAAAGCTTAATGGTGACTTCTACTTCTCCTCTTCTGTCCCCTCTCTTCCACTGACACACACATTTCAATACATTTAAATGACTTACGAAAAGATTAACTGGCACTGAATATAAGACTCTGCAATGTGGTCTTGAAAGAAGACTATAGGTTCCATTAAAACCAGACACACGATGCCATGTTACAGTAAAACCAAACAAAACCATGCTTCTATTTTCAAGGGCATTGAAACTTCAATGTTATAATAAAATTAATGACAATTGCCCATTTCCTTTCATGATTCTACTGCATTAATCCTTTGAGGTGCTTGGAAATAGCAATTCATAGCCCAAGAAGAGTGGGTTTCATCTCAATCCATGACCAACTCATGATCACGACACATCAGCTCATGATTCGAAGGAACATGTGTAAATGCAATGCACCCAACCTCAACACAGATGTTATTAGATCCACTAAATTTCAAGCCTCCTCCAAATTCCTACATGTTTCCAAAGCTGCTTTGCATACAATTAACATTTCAGTTTATCATGTCCAGTCCTTTGCAGACTGGCTTATCAAAATGCTTTAATATTTGCCCTAGAACTACAAGCATCAACTTGGTGTTGAGGCAACAGAGTAAGTGACAGAATGCAAAATAGGAATAAGAAGTTTGAGGTAAATGGTAGATCATAGGGGGCTACAAGGATGCTGGAGAGGGGCTCTTCATCAGGGACTGCAGCGACAGGACAAGGGGTGATGGGTTCAGACTGAAACAGGGGGAGTTCAGGTTGGAGCTAAGGCAGAAGCTGTTCCCTGTGAGGGTGCTGAGGCACTGGCAGAGGGTGCCCAGAGAAGCTGTGGCTGCCCCATCCCTGGCAGTGTCCAAGGCCAGGCTGGATGGAGTCTTGTGTGCCATGGTTTAGTGTGATGCATCCCTGCTTATGGCAGAGGGTTGGGACTGGATGATCGGAAGGTCCTTTCCAACCCGAACTATTACTATGATTTTATAGAATCACAGAATAGTCTAGGTTGGAAGAGTCCTGCAAAGGTCATCTGGTCATATCTCTATTCATGTTTCACTTGGGACTTACAAACAAGGAAGCTTGTTACCCTGAGACTCACACAGTCTAAGCTTAACCAAAGGGTTCATGTCAGGTTTATCAATATCAGAATCTTGGACTCATTACCTATGAGACATTAGTTGCATGTCATCACATCATTCTAACACACACACACAGAGTTCATCACCTTCTTTGGTGGGCACTGACATTAGGGAAATCCTAGGATCAATGAGAGAAGTCAGTTGTTTTATAAAGCACTCACAAAGCTGAAAGACTCCGTGTACATGGAAAATGGGAAGCAGGATCATTAGGTCATGTTCTTGCAGACATTTATTTCACTAGGCAGAGAATCAAGATTGTGCTCTCTCTTTTATATGCAATTCAGAAGTACATTCATACTGTACTTACCCGTGGATGGAATTTAGCTGTGGGAATAGATATTCCCATCTCTTTGACATGCAAAGCAAGAGCAAGTTTCTCCCTGTAGTTATAAATATCCTAAAGGACAATATGCAGATTTCATTATCAGTTGGGCTTTGGTCCTTCTGCATGAAATGAGGATGTGACTGTCCAGCAATACCCTGATAAGCCCTTGCTGAGGCTCATACCTACAGACATGTGCTCCTGACTACTTGTGCATCACTTCTGATTCTTGTCCCCCATCTATGAGACAAGAGGAGAAAGAACAGGATGCGATGACAAGTTCAGTAAGAAAGAATTTGGCTAATAAGACCCAACCTCAATTAAAGCAGTGTTGCAAAGTTCTAGTCCCCTGCCCCCTTAGGGTGAACAAGGTTTGTGCTGTGGATATTTAAATGGAACTGGCCTTGCCCAGATCTGAAACTAACACTTTGCCCATCCTCTTAAGAAACAACATGAGGCTTTTCCTGCTGATGTACCATGGATTCAACAGGCACCGCTCCACAGCACTGAAAATCATGGGGACTGGGACACTAGCTTCCAAAGCATCAATGCTCAGGTCTTCTAGGCTAAAACTGTGACATGAATTTAAGCTGTGTTTTACTTTGTGATCTGTAATGTTAAGAACATCAGTAACATCTCAAGGGGAAGAGAGAACCAAATGTCTCACCTTTCCATGAAGCCTTGCTCCAGGGCTTGTTGTTCCCATTCACACCTTCAGACCTAAATTCTTTTGGTTCTCTGCTACGCTTCTGCAGCAGCAACTGAATGGAGAACCTCAGTGCTCTGAACCTGTTGGATGATGCTTTCATTGAAATCACCTCCATCTTCTAACTCTACCTCACATATTCCTGTGGGGCCTGATGATGTGCTCCAAAAACCTCTGAGGACTCTAGGAAACAATGGGTTTGACTCTCACACTAACAAAGCTCAGTAACCCATGAATATACATCCTCTTAATTCATCTTGCTCTGGATTTCATAAAAGACAGACCAGACTGTACCAGTATTTAGTCACTGCAGCGATTTTGATTATAATAAACAGAATCTGGTTATCCTTAGGTTATGTTTCAAAGATTTAAGTGTCCTTAGTGCAACTGAGGAAACCTTCTATGGCAATTCCCCATAAAAGGGACAGTGGTATGTGAAAGGAGGGCACAGCACCTTCTTGGCCTAGGTGTTGGGGTCCTACTTGTTACACAGCAAATGGCTAAACAAAAGAAGAACAACCGAAGCGTACAGTAAGTCACGAAAGCAGTGATTTTCCAGCTGACAAACACTGACCACCTCCGCTGACACCACAGGACAGCTGCAATAACGCAAAGGCCTGAGGATACCATCTCAACGTATCCATCCTCATGCATGAGCCAACCCTAACTCCTGCAGGCTCCCTTGAAGCACACAGGCTTCATCTATGACCATAAACCAACATTCCCTATTAAAACCCAAGTGACACTGAAGTCACGCACCCCATGCCAATGATTCAGGACAAATGCCTTTTGGGCCAACATTGTTTTTGAGATGCCATACAAGAGGGACAGCCCTAGAGCTTGAAACTTCACTTCTTGCTATACCCCTTAGGCACCTCTATACACCTCCTAGACCAATATCGATGGAGCTGAACTAAGGAAAAAGCCACAGTACACTTTGTAATGATGAACACTAATGGCCTGTGACACAACTGCTTTCTCTGGGGTGGCTTGTCATGCAAAGTGGGAATTTATCCCCCAACTTTGTCATGACATGGACATCAAAAACGTCAAAAGATTTAGTGTAAAAGATTTAGTGTAAAAAGCACCTCCAGGCTACGTTTAAGGTGACTTCTATGGTCATGTTTTGCTTTGCTTTTTGTCCCCTCAATATATTTTGCTTCTAAAGGGGGATACTGCACATGCAATTATAAACCTGAATGCCCCAAGGAATGGATTCTTACTAACATGCCCCAACCACTCTGCTAGTCACAAACCCAGCTGGTTCCTGTGGCTGCACCGTGGCTCTCCAGGTCTTCTTCTCGAGGGGATACCTGCTGGCTCTCTGTCTCTCAGTGAATGCCACCATCTTTCTTATTATCTTGTAAAATCATAGAATCAGTGCTCAAAAAGAGCAACTAAATGACAAGTACACACGAGATGGGAGAATTCAAACATATGGCTTAAATGTCACCCCCAGCAATGATCGGCACTGTAAAAGCCACCAGAAACTGGCAAAAACTGTAAAAGGGCTCCATATAATTAGGTATTTAATGAGGACAGCAAAGCNTAGTGTAGTGTCATCATGTGGGCATTAAAAGTCATGTGACTGGTCGGCATCCCATGTGGAGTATTTGGGGTTGTCTTGCATAGGAATAGCAAGGCTGCTATATGGCTGTAAGAGCTTGTTTTCAATNTTTTCTTTTATGAGAGCAGACTCATTTTATTTTGAAAAGTTAATGACACTGTAAATCTAATAGGCCATTTTAGTGTCATCATGTGGGCATTAAAAGTCATGTGACTGGTCGGCATCCCATGTGGAGTATTTGGGGTTGTCTTGCATAGGAATAGCAAGGCTGCTATATGGCTGTAAGAGCTGGGCATGTTTTCAATTACTTTCTAGGACAGGTCTGCTTTGAAATTAATTTAAATCTTTGCCGATGGTTGTGTTTTCACCTCTGTTAGATTTTTCCTTAGTAAACACTTGTGTATCAAATTCACCTTTGATTCTATCTAGAAATAATCTGTGCTGTTTAATTTATATATGCCTCAGGACTGTGAACAAATGTGTCTTTGTGCTTGAGGCACAGAAATGGGTGAGAAAAGGAGGATTTTCCCAAAATCAGTCTATTCCCCTGTCTGTCCCATCACAGCGGTTTTCCATGTTCCTTGTGATCTATTTCCTGCCCCCAGACCAGTGTACATCTCATATACTACTATGGTAACACCCCTTAAGTGCCTCAATGCTTTTGTTGTGCTGATAGAGGCATTTAAGGTTTTCTGGGAAGTACCTGGGCTCTGAAGGCAAGAAAACTAAACAGATAGGTGGCAAAATGGCAGCTAGAGAGTAATGAGAGTAAACCATGGAGGGAGAAGAGATCAGACATCTTGTGTAGAGAGAGGAGGTCTAAAGAAGACCCTGTTGGGGACTGTTGTGAGTCATAATTTGGTGCAGATGAAGACAAACCCAGGTTTTGTCTCATGAGTGGCTCAGTTGCATAAAATGCATCCAAATGTTTTCAAGAACTGGGATGTTTTAATGAGGGATATGGGTGCCAAGGCTTGCCCTCAAAAATTGTGTTTCCTTCCTTCCAATGACAAGATACTGAGACCATAAAAAATTTAAATGTTAATTTGATTGACATGGGTCTGTTTCAGAGTGAGGGGTTTTCTTCCCCAATGTCCATTTTTTTTAGATCAGTTTGTCTTCATGGAAGATTTCTACTGAGTCCCACCAAAATTTGTTTACTTTGGGAGGAGAGTCTCCTAAAGCATAAGGATGATATAGAGTTCAAAAATGTGAATGATGTTGTAACAGAGAGAACTCCCTCATGCATTGTACATTTGGATATTTTGAAGCCCAGTGACTGTATTGTTTCCCATAGATGAGGCTCCAGGAAATGAATAATGCTCAGGAGCGGTCAGAGATGAGCCTGCAAAGATTCACTCTTTTGTTCCCCATTTTGCATTTATTCTTGTAAAATATCTTTTTCTATGGGCAAAAAAACCCATCTGAACATTTGGAGCCTGGGGAGTGGGATGGCTTCTGAGGCTCTCTGAGCATGCGGTTTTTACTTCACTCCCTGTCTCTCAATTGTTTCCTGTTATATGGGTTGGTGCACAACTGATGCACTGCAGATTCAGAGGAGGACTGACTCCAGATCTCAAACAGTACTGACCTGTTGGCTTCTGCATCACCTTTTCCTAGTAGACTTGCCAATCTGAGTGGTTATTTAGCAGGCATACTGCTTGGAAGAGGCATGTTTTTTTTAACATGCCAACTTTTTTCTTGGTCACTTGCAACCTTCCATGTTTCCAGAGGGAGACAAGCCCAGGTTTGTTCCACCAGCATGTGGTGGGGTTGGTGGTGATTTCATCTATCAAGGAAGTCAGGATAAATGTCTTGGTGCTCATGCAGCATTAAGATGCGTCCGTTAAGACTGGCTTTACTTTCAGACAACATCAATGAATGGCAAAGGTCCTCATCCCACAGTTATCAGGTCTCCAGTGGACTGTCCTGTGGCTCCCAAGGGATCACACAGCCGGATTTCCTTTCCAGAAAAAACAAAGAGCAGAGACATGGGATATGTCTGTGTCTTCCCTGATATACTGCAGGATCACCCACATTAGACACAGCCAAATAGCTCCTCAGCAGGATGAATGCACTCCAAAATAAGAGACCTGATGGTTTCTTGGTTGCTGTGGAAGAAGAGACAACACTCCCTTCTTTAGCAGTGTCTAGGGTGGCTGTGGTTCAGCATCACTGTAGCAATCCCATTGCTTGTCTCTTCTGTCTGCTGTGCCAGGTAGCTCTTAGCAGCTCTTGGCATATGTTTTTCATGTTCTCATCGCCTGTCTGGAGGCTGCTGCCTCTGCCTCCAGAAAGTCCAAGAATTTTGGTGCACACGCTAGAAATGTACATCCCAGGGGGAGGTCCAGGTCAGTGTGCTCTTCTGCCTTGAACTTACCTCCTACCTACCTTGATCCTGTCCACAACTGGCCCTGAAGAGATACATACTGAACTGCTGTGGCGGGTCTGCAGCAAAAACGTCACCAATGCTCCAGTCTGTCTTTCACAGTGTGTAATGCTTAAATTTCTATCTGTGAGAATAGTCCCAGCCTCACTGCAGTAAATTAGAATTTTGATAGTATTTACGCTAGAAATCCTCGAAATGTTTTTTTCTGTTCAGCACATGATGTCTGTACTTCTCCAGTAGTGAAAGCAATGGTATCTCTTCACTTAGGCATTCCTGAAATCTCTGAAATCTTTTCAGTGGACTGAAGTTTTCGAAGAAAGGACAAGTGGCAGTGGTAAACACTATCTCCTCACAGACCACATCTGTAACCTGAAAAAGTTAGCAATATCTCTCTGTGTAATAAAACTGGTGTATTTGCATGCTCATTTGTTTTTTTCTTTTTAAACTTTTATTTCTTGCAACCTCTTTCAGCATGAATATCCTTCACTTTCACATTCACAGCCTGTGGTACCAAATTTCATCTTAGTGTAACTTAAAATATTCACACTATCAGGTCCATAAGCATTACATCCCCATTTTTTTGAGGAAAAAAAAGAAAAAATCCAAGTTATAACTCATAGAAAAATAGGGTTTATAATGAAAATGCTGACAGCATCTTAACTGTCACTGGGCACTGCTATAAACAAGTGTTATGTTTATGTGCATGAGAGCAAATCTGTGCAGTGCTGGGCTTTACCAACTGTGGGGACCTGCAGCACACACTTATGCAACTTATTTTTTTTTTTTCATGAAAAAACTCTGGATTGCATTATTGCATCACAGTATGATGCTAATTACTTAGTGCTCTGCTGATATGATGATAACTACATTGATACGATGATTGCAGGATATGATGCATGCCTAGACTGTTAAACTGGCATTTGGAAAGCCATGGACAAGATTTAATTGTTCTCTTAAACTGTGGAACAATTAATTGTTCTGTAAGCAGTGATCTATTTTTCATTTTCATTTCTAACTCAGAACTGGCAATGTCTTTTGCACTATGAATCTGGCATATTAAGGCAGTACTTAATGTTTTAACTATGCTTGGAAATATAAATATCATTTTAAACTTCTCTTATTGCTAATTTTATGATTGGGAAGGGAGTTTCTGCTCCTCTAAGTGCTTGAGCCTAAGACATCTTGGGGTATTCTGAAGGTACTTGAAGTCAGCCCCTGCCAAGGTGGGACCCACTAACCCCATCAATATCCCACAGCTCTTGGGAAAATCCACCCATTCACCGACAGGCATCCTCCCTCCCGCAGTGGTCAGCAGAAGGTGGGATTGATGCTGGGCTAAGAGCTATGTGAGGTTTCCCTAGTCCTGTGGCTTTTTCCACAGATGGGGCTCTGTGGGATGTTTCCAGTGCAGCCAGTACCATCTCCTGGCTGCATATTCTGGGACAAATATCTCCTGCTGGGGAAGCTGGTGTTTGTGTTTGGGTGTAAGTCTGGCCTAGAGAGCAAAACCATTTACAAACAACAGGTTATTGCCATCTTGCATTGCCAGAGCTAGCAGTAGAAGTAATTTCAGGGAATAGAACAGTCACACAGAGGAAAAGCTCATATTAAACAGCAGAAGGTAGCGGGGGCAACTATTTCTGTATTTACATGTATGTTGCAGCAAATACCCCATAAAACCCCCTTTATTTATTTATTTTTAATTTATTTTTTTTTTTTTTAGCTCTTTTGGTTTTGTGTTATGAGAAAGTATAAAACATAAATCACATGGAGCTCCTCCTGGCCTTAAGCCTTCAGGATGCATTTGTTTGAAATCAAGAGCCAAATTCCCTGGATCGGAGTAAACTGTTAGGTGCCAACTGGGGCAAAATGCCAGCCTTTGAACTCCTGCACATTATAGCTGATGTGATCCATATGCAAGACTTGCATCGTTCTCTAGAGTGGTTTCTTTTAATTGATTTAGCAAATTAACAAAATTAGGCCTTCTGTAGGATAGAAAGTACATTACTTTCTGTGCCCTTATATTACCCTGAAAGGAAATCTATTGTTCTTTTGTAATGAAATGGTATCACAAGGAAAAAAAAAAGGTAGCAGTTGCAGGTAAAAGGAATCACATTCAGCTGTCAGGCATGCTTAATGAGGAATTTTAATTATGAGGCTGGAAATCAATGAGTATAACTTTAGCAATGAAGTCTTAAAGGGAAACTAAATTGCTTTCTATCTTGCAGTTTACTGACCAGTTTGAGCAGCTGCCAACCATCATTGTTCTGAGGAAAGGAACTTGAGGAAATTGCAAGTCACGCTGTAGCATTTATTGTAGGCATATTTAACAACAAAAAAGGAGGATTTCCATGGATTCATGTTTAATGGGTTCTTCCTAACTGATTCATCTCTGCCTTGTGATTTGTAACAACCTTTGCTTTCACATACTATATAAAACCTGGTTTTGGGAAAGTGTGAATGAAAGGCTATTGGTTGTACTGAAAACTGATAGTTCATGATTCATAGGGGATAAATACTATCTTATTTGGTCCTTATTGTTTGAGAACCTGAGCTGTGAGAAACAGCATGGTATGAATATTCAATACAGTGAGAACCAAACCCTCTAAAACCAGAACTAACGTAAACAATGACATTCAGGTTACAACGTGTGGCTGCGTTTCCTGGCCAAAAGTTGTAGTGCTGTAATCAGGATAGTAGTATAAAGTCATGTTGGTGTTTCCACTGTAATGGAAATTTTTGTAGATTTGTTACTGTTCCATAATGTTCAGTTTAAGCTATAGCATACCAAGTAAGGCCAGATCCAGTGGCTATGGAAAAATGGTCCTCAGCATACACCTCAGTGGCACCTGTAAGGCTGGGCTCCGCCATCCTAGCACAAAAAAAACAAGCTCAACCTTTTCTCTAGCTCTTGCTGGAGAAACGAAAGGTTAGAATTCAGCCAAAGTACTCTGTAGTACTTACAGATGTGCCCAACACAAGAAGTAGTTTTGGAAAGCCATGTTTCTGTCTCAATTTTGGGCATATCTTGATTCCTCATTTAAGCTATGAGAGCTGCAGTTTCTCAGCATTAAATGAGTTATTGCTCTCATTGCTGGTTGTTGCTGCTGTTGTTTGGGGGTGCTGCATTGCTCCCTACTGTTGCTTAAATCAAGGCAGACCTCTGACTCTCCAGCTGTCCTTTGAAGCCCTGCCACCATGCAGGTACCCAGCATTTCAGTGCCAGTGCTTGGGGATTAATGTTCTGAATTAGCATTTGGATATTGCAGCAAAGGGTGTTCAACAAACCCTTAATGCAGGTAGGGGAGAAGTAGTTTTGAAACCAATCTAGTTGCCATTCCATAGGAAATCCAAGTCATAGATCACAGTTATTGGTATTTTAAAAGAGGCAGTGCCTGTTAAAAGCTGGCTATTCCCTAGAATATAGAGGTATTTGGGGCTGCAGTGGAGACACATTGGCAGCAGAGTGGAAACTCTGAACTCACCTGCCAATGCTCTGCCTAGCTTAACTGCTATCAGTCGCTCACTTTCATGAGTCTGAAATTCATGCAGCCCCAAAAGAAAGATAAATAAGAACAAGTCAGTTTTTACCCTCCAGACACAGGCTGAGGAAACTATTTCAAAATAAAATATATCATCTCAAGCAGGGGCAGATGAAAGAGTTTTCTACTGAAGTTGTTCTCTCAGTTGACAAAACAAATTGCCAAATTTTCTTCACTGACTATACCGAGTATCCTTTCTACAATGATTATTGCATTCAATTCTTTGAAAAGATATCTAATTCTGTGTTTGCAGTAAGCTGTTTAGCAGTGCCTAAAACTCTTTGTGGTAAATTATTGAGGTAGCTTGTGACCCAGCCACTATTAAATGCTGTGAAACATCTTTACCACATCTAGGAGGGTCCAGGTCTGGTAGGGGTGTTCATGCACCTGCAGGAGCTACCAGCTATGTGATTTTGGCACATTTGCTACCAACTCCACTGGCTGATTTGAAGAGGATATTTTGGTCCGTGCCTAGGGGAGTATGGAGGCTTCTCCCTTTGCATCATTAACAAAAGCATCATTTATGACAATCCTCTGGGTGGAACACTGATGAAGAAACTTCCCAAATGAATTGCTTGGTTTAGCCTTGGTGTCCATAGCAGGAGACTAATTTTATTAAGGTCCATGGCATAACATGCAATTTAACAAAAGAAGGATTCCTGGGGAGTTCAGACCTTTCCTCTATCCCTTTTACTTTAAGGCAGTTCAGGGTTGCATGTTTATGGTACACATATTTGGCTTTCTTTATCTCACCTTTTCTGTCAGTATATTTCTGACAAAACTGAGATGGAGATGAAGCAGAGTATATTAGGCAAGAAATTTCACCCACTGTATCTATAAATTCTCCCTCTCGTTTCCTGTGAGTGTTGAATGAGCCTTCAGGTGTCTGATACTATTTCTCTTATGATACTCCAAGAGCCAAATGAGATTGAGTGGGGGTTGCAAAGCCCAGAAAATTTTACTATGGCCAAAAATAAAGCAAATCTGGCCTCTTCCACACCTTCACCCTTTCAAAGGCAAGTGTGTTTTCTCATCACTGATGCTTTTTATACTCCTGTATTTATAGTGAGTATAGAGCTTCATGTTGCTTCAAAGAAAAGATATTTGCTTTGAAAAGACAGAGATTAGTTGTTTTCAATAATGTGCCTTTTTTTTTTTTTTTTCTTTTTGTCATGCTGGGGAAGAAAACCATTGATATGTACATAGCGTATGTCCAGCCAGGACCCAAATATCTANTTTTTTTTTTTTGTTTTTTTTTTTTTTTTTTTTTTTTTTTTCTTTTTGTCATGCTGGGGAAGAAAACCATTGATATGTACATAGCGTATGTCCAGCCAGGACCCAAATATCTACATTTGGAGGAGCTGGGGACCAAGTGAGGAAAGGAAGAGTGAGCTCCTGATGGTGGTGTAACAGTGGAAATGTATTTTTAAAATATTTTTAATTGTTGAAGGGTTATGTATTACTAAATACTCACGTGCCAAGGGATGTGTAAGTCTGACAGAAGCTCATTTTAATGTCAGATGTGAGGTCTCTTGCTGCATTTCGGCTTCCATCCTTCTGTGCCATTAGCAGCTGGGTGCTACTGTGGAAATACCGTGGTCAGCATGTTGCACATACACAGCCAAATACTAAGTCATAGGGTTAAGGACTGTTTATTCTAAGGATTTAGTAACTTTGCTATCTTTTCACAGTCTTTCTGAACCTTCCTGTTGCTTCTCCTCCCCATAGAAATGTACATTTTGTATGTATAAACCTTTACTTTCCAGTTTACTCACTTGTTGATGGGTCTAATCTGTGTCTATTCTCCCTTTCTTGGCAATTTTGCTGAAATACACAAAATTCATTCCAGCCTGTGCAATGGACCAAAATCCTCATCAATTTTTCAAAGAATTTCTAATGCTATCGGAGGGCTAATATATGAGATGATCCCAGTGTTGTGTCAGAGGAAAACCTTTTGAGCAGGGGATGGATGTACAGTACAGCATGGCATATAAATCATTTTCAAATTAGTATTCTGTACATCAGGAGAAGAGTACATCTATGTGCCTGCATAAATTGCCTGTGAACACATTTCAAAACCCTATGCTTAATCTTAGCAATGAACGTTTCAAAAAGTAAATTAATATCTTCAAGGAGAAGAAATACAGTATATTAAGCAGAAGCTCACTGGAAACTGTATAGTTAAGAATCTGTCAACCTTTGCATTATAAGCCCAGTTTTTTGAGGGGTTTATAACTCAGTTATAAAATTTCACATTAGGCTAAAGGTTGGCACGTATCATCTCAGTTTGGCAGAGTGACATTTTATTAGCTCTCAAGGAGTTTTGGATCCCACATCAATGGCATATTATTTTAAACCACAGAAATGAAGTTTAAATAACTTGGGGTATGACTTAGCTGTAGGAAGGTGAGACGCACAGTGTCGAAGCCCAAAGCAAAGCTGTTGACTCACAGAGGGGTGACACCAGAGGTGTCATAGGGCTGAGGTCAGGATTACGTGTCAGACCCAACAGCAAGTTTCTTTGCTTTTGTCCATTCCCCTTAATATGATTTTAATTCACATCTTTATGGTTAAATGTATATTGTGCTGAGGTTACAGGTCTAGTTGGTGGTATAAATTAGGTTAATTAATATTACAATAGTACTTTGTGAGCGTGCAAATGTGTTTGTGTGTGGATATGTCTGTGTGCAGACAAGAGCAGTCCTTGGAAGCAGAAACAGGATTAAAGTGTCTGTGGGAATTGTAAATTTATTGTGTAAATACCTTTATGATTTCTTGTGTGTTTGGATCAATGCAATATATATCCATTTTAAACATTGATCTTTAAGCAAGTAATGTAATAAATCTGAATATTCCTTCAAATTACTGTTTACACTGGCCGTGCTATAGATTAAAAGAGACATTTGCCTTTATAAATTTACTTTTAGGCAACATGGATGCGTCTAAATACTTGTGCCTCCAATTATGCCAGACAATGATGATAAACTGTTGTGAGTTGCCTGGACAATTGTACACAGCCTGAGTCACGAGGAGGGATGGTGCAAGACAGTGACCAATGGCATGTGGGGGTAAGGGGCTGTCGTTTAGGCCAGGGAGTGTGTAAATAGGCACTTAGAATAAAAATATCTATATGTGTATCAAAACAAAGATATAGTTTCTTCCCAGCTATAACACTTCTAAAACAGAAAACTGTGTAAGCTCATCAAAACATGGAAACTTGGTTATTTATTTTATATCTACAGCAATTTTACTGATTTGCAGTAATACGTTTATGAAAATGTATCCATAGATACCCCTTGGCACTGGGCTGCATTTGGTTTTCCAAATCCCTTCCAGAGCTGCTGATGGTGCTGATTTTCATACTCAGTATTATTAAACAGGCTAACTTTGATAGATGGGCAGCGTCTCAGAAGAGATACTATGTTATCATTGTGACCTCCTAAAAATGCATTTGCACCAAACACTGTAGCTTCAGACAAGGGATTAAGACTTGCCAGAGTTCACAGGCATTGAAATGTACTTAAGCAGATAAATACATGGGCTTAGTTTTAGTATCAGTCTTGAAAGGGAAATCCCATGGCCACCAGAAGCCCTCTGAAGAGCAAACCAGCTGCAGCTTCACCACCTGTGTGAGGCAGAGCCAGTAGCCATGGTGGTTGAACAGCAAGTCTCTTCCCAGGCAGGTTTTTCCCTTCCTGATTCACCGGGCAGCCATCCCTTAGCCAGGGGATGTGGCTCCCTGGCTTATCCTCGTTTGGAGCAATACGTTTAGCATGGTACAGCTGAGGGTATCACTTGGTCCTCCTGCAGATGTCCTACATCTTAGTGCACATAGTAAGGCAGCTTCCAAACAATACACCAAAAACCAAAAATCCCTAAAAAATGTTCCTTCTTCAGACATGGTGGGGAATTGCTTTCTGCCTTTTATAAGCAAAACATGACTCTTGGAAGTGTTTACATCTTTCCACAGTTCAGGAAAAGCATGGTTGGGTTGAGCTCTTACACTGCATCCATCCGTTGTATGAATGCAAGAGAAGATCACTGCCCTCCTGGCAATGTGCTAGAAGGCACATTGATCCAGCTGGCAGCTCCCAGGGAGGGAATATCCCTGTTGTACCAATGGGTTACACCAACAAGAGCTGACCAGATCTTAAATTAGTCAAACCATGCAATTTTAAAACTCAGGAAGGAGAGATCACAGTTGGGCCCTCTTGCTTCTTTGTCCTCTTTGTTATACCTCTTCCTTCACATGCACTCCTAAGAGCAAGAAAAAACAGTGATTATGATAAATGATAGGAAGCTGACAGCAGTAGTAATTAACAGGTAATTATCAATAAACAATTTAACCACAATAACTTGGATCCCACCTACCACTTGTCAACAGTAAAGTCATGGAGGCTCCACAGGCCACTGGACAAACAGTCCAGGGGGAGCATGGCCAGCACTGTTAGTGCAAATAAACAATGCTGTGCCGAGAGGCTAAACAAAAGCCCATTGCAGGGCAACCACAGGGAAGCAGGAAAGAAAAATGCTCCCTTGGCAGAAAAAACAACACAAAATCCAACAGCAGTTACAGTTTGAAGAGCCAGCCTCAAACCACTCACAGTTTATTGCAACCCCACATAAGTATCCCATAAACAGCAGTCAAAGCCCAGTGTTTGGCTTCTTAAAAAAAAAAAA
>NDXB01006726.1:0-29973 GCA_002631895.1 Agapornis roseicollis | reverse complement strand
CAAAAAAAGCAATCAAAACCCAGTGTTTGGCTTCTTAAAAAAAAAAAAAAAAAAGATCTCAAAGTGGAAAAAGAAAAGGCATTTGGGGGAAGGCAAGGAGAGAGCTGAAGGGAAGGAAACCACTGCTGTGTCAACTGGTTGACTACCAGATACCTAGTTGTGCTGTGCCAAATTTGAAATCTCTGGTTTTGTGATACTGAGGCAAAAGGTGGAGCAACCACACATATAACAAAACGGTCCCCCAGATGTGCATACAGATGTCCTTGGCCAAGCATCCTTCCAGCCTCACCTTGGGAATCAGGAGAGGTTTATTGGTGACATCCAGTGGCGCAAAGAAGTCCCCTTCTTACATGTGCATGTGGAGTTATTTTCTTAAATATGACCATGATGACTTTGGAAGAATGACAGACCTTGTTTGCACTGCCATGCTTCCTAATGATCTTCATCTTGCATACCTACATTGGGATAAAGGCCAATTTTCTGTTGAAGGGAGTCAGATAAGGACAGCAGAATGAAATAAGAATATGCTGAAAGCAAGGTAAATTTTTTGTGAGTGAATATAACATTGCAAACTAATATTATGATATTAAAGCACTTGGATTTGAGGGTTATGTGGATTAATATCAATCTTATGTAGGAATGAATTACATCTTAACTTTTATGTTAAACAGTTAAAATGACTCATCTTTAGATTTGCACTTAATAAGCCATATCCTGATATCATTCTGGTATGTATGTATTTAAAGAGAGTGATGGTAGCTTAATTTGAAGCCTTTGTTGTCTGCCACTCAGAGGAAGCCCCCAGTATGTTTGTCATGACTAACAACACATCTCATCTGTACTGAGCTTTCTATCAGTCCTACTATACCTACCCTCCAGATCTGCTTCCCAGCCATTTCTGAGCCTGTGTTAGATGCTGCAGTGTGTCTGCCTGTTTTTTCCTTTAGATTGTCTGTAGCCTGCTGTTTTTTCCTTAGCAGTTCTCTAGTCACTGCTGCATTTTCTGAGATTTTCTTAGATTTTCTTAATTCCATTTTTGGAGAATCCTAGGTCTTCTAACAAACCTTCATGCTGTGTCCCCCAGTAACTTAAAAGTAATTAAGCAAAAAGTAACGATTTTCAACATCTATCACTTAATTTGAAATTACATATGGATTTAATGGAGGGGGAGGAAATAGTGCTTTGAGAGATTAGTTCTTAAATTTTGATTTAAGAACTGAGTTATTAGCTGAAATAATATGAAGTGGGGCTGCTTTTTTGACCTTTCTAAAGTCTAGCCTAGTCAATTATTACAGCAGAGCAGGGAACCAGGGAACAGCTTTGAATCAGTCAGACCCAAACTGATTTAAGTTTGCATGGGGTTGAATAAGACATTAGTTAAAAATAACTAATGTATTCTTTGACCTCTGTAATGAGGAAGGACATTTATGGGTTTTTCACTATACATCTGATCCTGTTTATATCATTTTGTGATTTAAAGATGGACTAGATCTATTTTATTTTATCTAGGTCTAGATATTATTTTTTTTTTGAGCTTTCTGCATGTAAGTATTTTTTCAGTTATGCATTTTTTTCCATTACTTTATATCCTGGGTGTATTTTGAGCTATTGAATAAGAAAGACAACCATGGATCCCAGTGCTGGAAAGAGGAGGATCATTAGGGCCCCCACCTCACTGCAGCCTGCTGTAAGAGCGAAACCCAGGCTGGTGCTGATAAACCTGCTTTATCATTGTTTTCCAGGCAGAATTAGGCAGGCATTATGGCTGGAAGACTCCTTCCTCCGGAGACCTTAATTATTCTGCCCTTTTCCTCTCTGTGAGCACCTCTGTGTTGGGGGTGGGAGGGAAGGAACCTAACCCTGCAAGGAGCAACCTGCAAACTGGAGAGAGCAGCTGAAGGCAGATTAGTTCCCTGTTTAGTGGGGAGAGAAGCTTCTGCAAAATATTGGTTAAAGATGGAGAAAATAAGCAGAAAAGAGTGTGAGTGGTGGAGACAAGTGTGTGGGAAAAGGACAAGGAACTGAGAGGGAAAGGATGGGGAAAAGAGCATTCATGGCAAAGCAGACCAAACCCTATGGAAAATTTTATGCTAGTCAAAAAGGTCCTAGCTATTTCTTAAGGCTCCAGTTCTTCCTAAGGACAAGACAAGAAAACAGAAGTTGTTTCCATTTTTTTATCTAGATATCTCTCATTTCTGAACCCAACCCATTGTCATGTTGCTGTAGGTGATGCTTTTCTGGTTTGGCTCAGTAGCCCTGATTTATGCATCTGCATTTTCATGTTGTACAACCTGAGAAGATGCCTTTATAGTTAGTGTGTTCAGTACTGTAAAGAAAACATTATTATGTCAGACTTCCAGAGACTTTAAAATAGGCCAGCTGGCTTCTCAGAGTGCACAGCTTGAAATGGTCACTTCCATTTTCAACTGAGCAGCACTGCCGTCAGGAGGAACGTTGATTAAATTGACCACAGTCCAAGGTTGGTAGAGAGCATAACACAAAGTGACTTACCCCCAGAGTGAACAGAAGATTTCTGATGTATATGAGGATAGAGTACAACCTTTTCCCATCTTGTGCTGCTGTGTTTACTTTAAAATACTGTGTCTCCTTAGTAAAAGAAGTATTAAGTTTTACTTTTAAATTTGCTCAACAATGTAAGTTATATTTCATCACACGTACCCAGTTTCACACATAAATGTTTAGCAATATAGATAGCCCATTTTCTCCTAAGCTTTCAGTGATACGGTTTTCAGTAATAAAGGCTGCTCATTTGAGTACGGTTTTGTATGATTAACAAACCTAAGGCTTTGTTTCACTGGAGAGATGGTTCTCACACTTGTTTCTATTTAATCAAATGGCTTTGTGATACTGTCTTTCCTCATCTTCAGGGAATCCTTTCATAGAGATGTATCCCAGTCAATGTTAGTGAATGAGTAAGGAATTTATTTGCCTGATTTGTTGCTCCCATTCTTTCTGTGCAGCACCTAGAGCAACAAGGTCCCAGTTCAGCAGTGTTTGACCTCTCAAGCCCCATTTAAAATCCCTAAGGAAAACAGGGTTTTCACTATGTTAAAACCAAAACCGACCCTACACTAGAAATGTGCAAGAAAGAAGGAAATATCAGTGTAATAATACACAAGGATAGGGGTAAATGCACTGGCTGTGTTTCTCAGGAGCATCCTGTGAATGGAGGACACCCATTGAAAGCAGGAGTCAACTCAGGATCCTTTCTTTTGGTGGTAAAATGTTAACATGATGGTCCCAAGGTTTCCTGCAGCTCCTCAGAAAAACAAAACTGCTGAGAAAAGAAAGTGGCATTCCAGGCTAATAAGCATGTCTTCACATTTTCTACTTGCTTTGTACCTGAAATATTATCTATTACTTCTAGTTGTTTCCCAAATCCAATGTGTTTCTTCCTATTCCCTTTTTTTTTTGTTGTTGTTGCTCCTTTTAGTTATGCTTGCAAAGCTTTCTCACAGCCCCCCAAAAAATGGGTGTTTTGGAAGCATGTAATCTTTTATAATCAGAAATAGGCATAATTGTATGTCTAAGCATAGGAGCTTAACTGTCAGAGGATTAAGCCACATCCTGATCAATGGAAGTGACTTCCTAGAAAACAGGCAGGAAAAGATTTCCTGTAGTTAACAGCAATAAGGGAGGGGAACTTTAAAAACAACTCTCTATTTGATAACTATAGAAATCTAGCTAAGTCTTAGGGATTTAGCCAGGGAACATATTGGTTCCAGCAGACTATGGTAAAGTTAATTAAGGATGATTAATGGAGCATTTTCCTTCCAATGATATCTGTGACAGAACAAAGCTGTCTGAGGCTTGTCAAGCAGAATTTGAGTTGAATGAGTATTTATGTGATCAAATCTGAAGGGCTGCCTCTTGACAGAGCAAGGATTCATCAATCAATTGCGCTGGCTTGCAGTGGTGGGAAATTGGTCTATCAGCATAGCTCTACTCCCATCCCCCATTTTTTCATTCAATCATCCCTTAGGCTACAATGCATCTTTAGCTTTTACCTCTGACCACCTTAAGGGCTATCAGAGAAAAGTAAAAGCAAGAGCTAAAACATCTATTATAGTGGTTATTTATCAGCTGTACTCATACAATTGATTTCTTTTAAGCAGAGGCCCAGACACTGTAAAGCGATACAAGCCTGTTCAATGAATTAATTGGTTTTAATAGAAGTTTAGCTTTAAGCCTAAAGAATATATAGTGCTCTCTTGCTAGAAAGTCTCCTATTAGGGAAACCACCTGCACAAAAGGCCCCAGTCCTCATTTAATCCCAATGCCCTCATCATAATCACTTCATTTAAAAAGGCAAGATCTTTAATTTAAAAGAAAGGGGCACCACGTGTGCTCCAGTTTCTGTGTGTTTAATAGTGCATCAGTTCATGGGAGGGGAATATTGGTTGAGTGCTCTTGGCTGTGGGTTGCTCTTGCAGCTCTTTGATCCCCAGGGCATAAGTCATGCCAGGATTTGGGTAGAGGAATGATGCTGTTGTGAACCTATCAATACACGAAAACTGGAAAGGGACATTTTACAAGGGCATGTGGTGATAGCACGAGGGCTAATGTCTTTAAACTGTGGAAAAAGGTGGATTTAATGAGATGTTAGGAAGAAATTCTTCTCTATGAGGGTGGTGAGGCACTGGAGCAGGTTGTCCATAGAAACTGTGGCTGCCCTATCCCCAGAAGTGTTTGAGGCCAGGTTGGATGGGGCTTGGAGCAACCTGGTCTAATGGGAGGTGTCTCTGTAGCAGGGAAGTTGGAAGTAGGTGATCTTTAAGTGCCCTTCCAACCCAAAATGCTCTATGATTCTATGATCTTTGTTTAATGAATACCTTGCTTTCACTGCTCTAGAGATTAAATGGAATAACCAAAATTGTGTAAAATGAGGTATCTCATAGAAAACTCAGCAAAAGGCAAGTTTGAGTCCTGTTTTGAATAAAGTCAGGGCAGGTACCTTTTTTATTTCAGGAGGCAGAGGTTTAGTTCCATTTTGTAACCCGGTACATAAATGATTTTTGTTTTAACTGCTGAATGCTCAAGCTGTGTTCTCATGGGCCTTCACTGAGCAAAATATACAAGAGGTATTTAGAAATGAAACACCAAGACAGTAATTAAACATCTCCATCTTTAGCCACATAAAATGCCATCCTTAGACATCTAGCCTACATTAGCCATCAGTTCAGCAGTTTAAATTGATTATCACTTTAAAATGACAGGTATCTCTTTGGGGCTATTTGCCCATTTTCCTGTAAACACCTAAGTGAGGATGATGATGGTTGCATTCAAGAAGTGGAATCTTTCTTTAAGGGGAGAGTGCAGTCAATGCCTACCTTTGAAATGTGCAAAGCTTTCAGTGAAAATAAAATCTGTGAGCAGTGGATTACTTACTTTGGTGCAGTCATAAGCTTGGTTTTGAGTCTCCCTCATTGGATTTGCACATTAATCTTCCTTCTGAAGTTACTGGTAGAAATCAGGTTTCTAGGACTTCTGTGAGCTGGAAAATTGAAGTTCTGCCTGGTGATAATTTTGAGGTTTGGTACCTGCCTCAGGTAGGCCAACTACAAATTTAGAAGGATAAAGATGAGACTTCACTTTTTTACCCAGGCTTGCGCATTTTACACAAAGAAGTACAGAAGAGAAAACAACAGAATTTCAGTGTGCCCTGACCTAAGAAAGAATAGCTCAGTCATGGGTTTTCTTTCCTTTTTATGCAGGTTTCCATATCAGACTATTCCCCTGAAAGCAAGCATTTTCCTTGTGTACACAAATTTTATAAAAATCCAAAGAGGTCTGTAAATGCAAATGAGTCCTGTAGACCTTATTAGTTGGCCCAATATGATTATTGTTGAGAGCGTTTTTTTCCATCAGTAGAGAATACTATTTCATATGTGCAAGCAAGCTTAGAAACTAAATGTCTAAATATTTAACCAATGTTATTTCAAAGAATTTCATTATTTATCTTCTTTATGATTTATATTATCACATTCTCTGCCTGTAGTTGTGGTTTATCATAAGCAACCCATCTGTTGTAACAGCCAAATTGGAACATTCATATAAGATGCGTTCCAATATCATAAACATGACAAAAGATAGATTACATTTAGTCTTTCTCCATGTTTAACCAGTTTAATTTGTTTCCTATGCAGAAGAGGCTCTAAATTTACTTAATATATGTTAGCACTTAGGAACATGGTTAGGAACATGACCAGGGTCTTAACCTATTCGTAAATAAATGGGAAGCTTCCTGTCTGAGTAAAAGAAAGAGAGAGAATTTATGTCAAACAATCAGGAATTTAATACATAGTGCTCTATTAGGATGTCCAGTTTGTGTACATACTCTTAAGGCATGATTACGAATAACTTCACTTCTTATAAACAAAGTGACTGAAGAAATTACTCACAGATACAACAAAAAGGGAAAGAAAGGTAGGAAGTTTTAGCTGCAGCCAATAAAGGAATTACTTTCCCTGAAAAGGTTAAAAACTCACGCATTTATTTTTGTTGCCATAATATTTGTCTTTGCAGGCTTAGCTTTCTTAAGAATCCCAAAGAAGATGCTGCATTGGGAAAGATTTTAGTGACCTGGGTTCAAAGTCATATCATAGATCCAACATTTTCTCCGACAGCTCTGTTTTTAAAGTAACCCTAATGCTGGACTAAATCTGTGAAGTGACTGTCCATATTTATATCACTCTAAAGAGAGCTTTTAGTGATTACAGACTTGCTCCAGAAAGTTGTTGAATGCCTTCAACTTCTGTCAGCTTCGGTGGAAGCCAGGGTTCCTCAGTGCACGGCCAAGGGTGCTCAGGACCCTCAGGACACAGCCCGATGTGTTTTTGTACACTGAAAGGTCAAGTAGAGGGCTTTTCATTTCAAGCTAAAGAGTCATTCATTTTTCTCGCTTAAGGTAAAAGTCACATGATTAGAGTGTGTGTGATTAACTGTTAAGGAAACAATGTCCATAATGATATATAAAGGTGTTACTTTCAAAAGTTACGGTTGGATTTCTTCAGAGGTGTTAAATATATGGTGGTCCAATACCATGCAATTCATGAATACTAAAAATAAATATAAACTTATTTCTGTGATGGTGATTTACTACTAAGCAATTTTGAGCAAATATATTCACATTATAGGATATGAATACAAATCAAACATAACTGAGCTGGCCTTTATGAGAATGAAGTGTCAGTACATTTGAAAATATGTGTAATGCCAAACTTTAATCATTTTACCAGCAGGTTAATATTGCAATTGATTATTCCATGTTCCTGAATGTTTAAGGTTTTGCTATTGATTTGTTTGCTACAAGGACTGTGCACCTTCCAGGGCTATCTGGCACTTGGTCGTTCCCATGTTGGGATGCTACTGATCTGATTTGATTTGATTTGATAAAAGAGCTTATCCTGTTGCAAAGTCCATGCTTCCAAAGAATATTAACACAATAGGAATGTAAAGAACAGGGAAAAATAACAGTGGACTAGTAAGTTGAACTTGTGCCTTCACCAGCATCAGATTGCCTTCCATTGTACCTCTTCTCTGCTCACGGCATTTTCTTGGAATGCAGTTCTCAAGGTGAAGACTCTATCTTCATATTTGTACATGAAATATTTTATACACTGTCAGCACCAGGAAAAGTAATGGGTATTACTCTGGGATTCTTATTGCAAGAGCATTACACTTGCTCAGATAGGAACATGGCACTGGGCCCACTCATATTTGCAGAGGTTGTAACCTTCCTATGTGTGCAAATGGTTGATTAATTATTTTTTTTTTCAGTCTTTATTCAAAATTATTTGAGGGCTTCATCACTAGGATGGCAGAACCAGGAGATCTGCTTAATGGGTGGAGAATAAAGGGCACAGAGATGGCTCTTGCTTTAGGATCTTATACTCAAAGAGAGCATTAATGGGTGCATATAAGAGAGGAGGAAACCAAGACTTGTCATCTTGACAGCAGCTGCAGTATACCATGAGATTAATCACTATGAATTCAAACAGGAATTTAAAGGAAAGCTGGGATGAGCCTGGTGATAGCTTTGGGGGTGTTAGCAGAGAGAGTCTCTTCTATCTGGAGGGCAGGGCTGGAAAAAATGCAGCATTTCAAGAGTTAACTTGACTGTTATTGGAAGCGGACTTGACACTGTGTTTCTATTCAGTGATGGCACAAACCATGTGCTAAAGCACAAAGTGCCATGAAAGTGAAGATGGCAGTTTTTGCTTGAGGGGGTGCACATACGAAAGAGGCAATGAAGGGATTCAGGGACATTGCAGGTCAAAGTGGTGGAAAAATGAAAGAACAGTATTCAGCAGTGTTCATCTGTGATCGTGGCTAGTTCACCTCACAGTCTGGCCACAGTACAACTACTTAGGCTTTTTTAAAAAAATACTCTACAGCCAAAGAATGTTGTATTGGCAAGTAAAGTGATGATGACAGTGCTAAAAACAGTTACTTCCTATAGGACCTTTTAAAAGATGGATAGATTGAAACAAAGGAAAAAGAAAGGAGGAACTATCTGGAAAGGCAGGAGTAAATCATGACCGCAAACCCCTAGCTGTCTAGTGCTGTTTATCCCAGCCTTGCTCTGCTTCCCTCGCTGATAACACAGTTTAACATACACCCTGGCATTGTTCTGACACTGAAAGATGAAGCAGCTTTTTATGAGCTGTACCCCCCAGCCATGTTTTCCCTCACAATACTGACTTTTTCTGGTCCCTTGATCCCATTTTTCTTCCCCTAAAACCAGTATATTCACTGGGACCAGTGCAATGGAAATTCCTCTGACTGTTTATATCTGAGGTTTCTCTTCCCTTCCTATATTTCCCTGGGAATCGAGGCAGTATAGATTCTTGCTCCACACCCACAGCTTAGTTTTTGGCTTTTTTTTTTTTGAATTATTTTCCCCAACTGTATTTCCAAGGAGCAGCTGTTTGTGTTTAAAAACCACCTGCACAAGTAGTTCTGTTTTCAGTGGAAGAAAATGTCACTTGTAGAAGGAAAAAGCCCTAAGGTGTTGGAGTTTGCTGGGAGTTTTTATTTGATGCGTATTTCTTCCTACTGATTGATGAATGTTCGAAGTGCAACTTTAGCCCTTGATAACTAATGAAACTGTGTGGTACTAACAGTCACCATCAGGCATGATAATGTGTAGTCAAACTGAGCCCCTGTGAGGAAGGAGATTGGGTTTTGACCCAGCAGGAAAATCACAGATCTGCTGATTTCAGGAGAGCAGAGAGCAAGAAACAGAGTAAAAGAGGCCACATCTCTAGAGAGTGAAACTGTTGGGCAGAAGGCTGAGCTCTTGCATGGTTAGGCAAGGACTAAGAAGGCGGGATGCATGCAGGACATAAGATCTCCTAGGAAAGGAGGGTAGACACCAAGGGAAAATCTCTCCTTCATTCAAAGCGTGTGGGAATTCTGGGGACTTTTCCTGAAGGGCTTCTGAAGTGTTATGGGGAACGATAACATTATTTCCCATCCATTGCTAATCTCAAGAAGTGAAGGTTTATATTACACTCATATATTGTGCCAGGGTGCTTGTGAAACTGTTGAGTGCAGCCAGGAGTAGCCCTGAGCTTGTTCCAGCTCTGGGGAAGCCCTGTTTGCTCTTTCCATGTGCCCTCCTTGGCCTTTCTCCTGCCGCTTCTAATGCCCCCCACCTCCTATTCCTCTTTCGTTCTCCCCTTTGTGGCATTATTTTTTTGTTTAAGTTCCTTCCAAGTGATATTAATTCTTTCATTTTCCAAGGACCAGCTGGACTGAGTACCTGAATGCTCTCCACTCTCCCAAAATGCCCCTATATGTTTGATGCTGTTTGGCAGTGTGGGATATTCACAGAATGAGAAACCATATCAGGCCAACAGTAAATGGCAGCAAATTCTGGCTTTCAGCCCATGTTGATGCCATTAGATAATGATTTCTTGCTGCAAAGCTGGCACCAAGCCTTTCCTGAGGAGCTCTACAATAGAAGATCATTTCTGTGTCAGATGATGGAAGCAGCAGAAGTGAGAGTGGTAACGGCTAAGAAATAAATTGTACTGAAGTTTGAAGAGGTTTGCACCATTATTTATACATGTATACATGTTTCTATATATTGTTTCAGGTGTATTTAGGACTTAATGAGTATATTTGTTCATTCTGTCATCAATCCCACCTAAACAGTTTGAAGACATTGTCAGTAGCTACTGACCCATGTTGGCAGAAACCAGGCTGTCTGTGTCCCTCAGCAAGATGGTTTCTGGAGGGTAGCAAATGTTTTCAGTTTTTGTCCTCTTTGCAGACTGGTTCTCTGCCTCCACCACTTTCCAGGCTTTTCCTCTTTCTATCTGCAGCTTTGTTGCCTGTACGTAGCAGTGGCTGTGTCCTCCAGCTGCCGTTTGGGTAGGATAGTCAAACTCCTCCCTTCTTCATGCCAGCTAGATTCTGTTGCAGTAAATTGGAAAGGAGAGAGGTCTTGGCATACCATGGCTTGTAAAGGCCTTGTAAATGGCTTGTACAAAAAAATTTTCCAAATGGAAACAGTATTGTGCCTTAAGTTTAAAGTAGCTTTGATAGGAAAGTGAGGTAAATATATACTTTTCTACCTCTGTGGGTATATTGTAAATGCCAGACAATGGAAAAACAGTAAAGAAAAAAGAAAAAAAGCATCTGAAAGCAAAGAAAGCACTTGGGAAGTTAAACTTGGTTTGTATATCAGCTAAACTCAGCAGGGTCTTCGGACACAACTGGTTTTAGTATAAAGGAAACTGCTGGATGTTGTTTGTGAAACCACTTGAGGTGCACTAGTGAAAACTGCTCTCACTGAACAAAACCTACTGGGAAGCATGGACTGCCAGTCACCATTGTTGTTTTAGGAGGGCTGTCTTAAGCATTAAGCTAAACATTCTGTTCCCACTCAGTGCATCTTCTCAGGTTTTGGAAAATGGTGAAGAGTTTGGTAGAAAACATCCTGGTGGTGTCCTGGTCATTATGACAAGCTGGAAAACTCCCCAAAGTATTTAGGCAGGAGTGTGGTAGGCACATCTGGGATGTGTGAGAGGGAAAGAAAGCATGGCAGAAGATAAGTTGATAATTTGGCAGGGGTTTGATTGGATTTGGGGGCAATACCAGGACCATGTCTATTGGGAGACCTGGCCTCATGTCTCCCTCACGTGCAAAGGCAGTTTGCTCCAGGCAAAGTAAGATTTGAAACCACAAGGGCCCAAACTCATGTGAGCAGTCATAGAAAGGCATCGGAGCCAGGTGAGGAGGCAGAGGGGTCAGCTATACTGTACAGGAAATGAAATGGGTCCGTAAGCCAAGGTGCTGCTGTGTTGCCCTCCTGGTCCCTGGGCAGAGCTTGCTCTTGGAAGGCCACTTGCCCACTGTGCAAGAAGCCAACTTGTGCAGAGGAACTGTCAAAACCCAAACTTAAAAAGAGTCAATAGTTTCCTACCAAATTAGTTTTCTGAGCTGACTTCCTAGGGCTCCAGATAAGCAGTGAGCTAGCCCCACAGAAATACCAGGAGAACTTACCCTGGTCCTCCTGCTCCCATCTCTCAAAGAGCCCAAGCAGGTCCCAGGTCATCCCCAAACAGTGGTTAGTCTGCAGCTATGGAAGAAATGCACTGCAAAAAGTGCACCCTCTCTCATTTAGGGGGATAAGAATTTTACACACTCCACACAGTATCCCAGAGAAAAACAAACCCCTACAGAAAACAAAGGTTCCAATCCTGAGACCTGATGGCAAAGCAACAGATAGATCTCCAGGAGAAGATCTCTGACTATGACCACTGTCCTCAGGAGAGTTGGCATCAGTCTCTAGGACTGACGAGGATGCTGTTGTTGTGTTTATGTAAAAACACACAGCTGTAAAATTGGAGCTAAATATTTGCAGGGTAAAGAAGTGACTTCATCAGGAAGGATTCCTTAACAAAGCTGAAAGAATAGTGGGCAAATCCATCATTGCTCCTTACTCAGCCTTCATGTTATCTTTCTATCAGTATTCTGCTAATCTCTGAGTATCAGAGCTTTGTTTGTGTAGATGTTTGTGCTTAAGTAGGCCTGAATACAATTTCAAACATTATATTCATTTATAAATGTCACCATTCACAATCACATAGCAAAGAGAAGTTCTGCAAAATGAAAAGTTAAACAAGCCTCAAGTAACCACAGCAATGTGTCTCGTTTGCTAAAGGATAGTTACTTGCTGAAGAAATCATCCTGTAATGTTTAATAACAAGAGCTGACAGTTTGGCTGCATACATTTCATGAAAGCAGTGGAGAAAGTGCTTGAGACAACCTTTTCATTGCTATTTTGGAGCATAAATTCAGTTTGTGACTGCTTGGAAAATTTCTGTTGTCATCTGCTCATGCAGAACTTATCTGCAACACCTCCACAGGCAGGTGCTCTAAGTGTATATATAAATTCATCTTCGTAGTGGCCACTGGTGCCACAACAAACGTCATTCCAAACAACCTCTCTGCTACATGCTGTGTTGGAAATCATCATTTAACACATCATTTAGAGTACATAAGAGTGAATCTCATGCAACTTGACTGTAATAATTCCCTACTGAAATTACCTCTTTGGTTTAGCATTTTGACATTAAGAATAGAACCAAAATCCTTTAAACATGTGGGTGCTTTGGTTTGGTGCTTAGATTTGGGAAATGAGGGTTTATAGTGTAATGCCTAATTGTTTTTCATGTGAGTCTCACAAAGTAAATCACAGTATATCTACTGACTCTGTTACTTCTGTATATGAACAAAAATTACATGGACAGCCTGTTCATATGCTATTTTTATTAAAACTCAACTTGCTGTCCCAGCCTAAGCAGGGAGAAGATCTCAAATACAGAAGATAAGATCTCAAACCATTTGCTGACATTTCCCTATAGTCAGTGTGGATGTATAACTTTATGTTAACACACCTAAATTCAATGGATCCTCTCAGATTATTTCATTCATGGGTTGAAAGCAACTGTGCAGTCCTGTGTAGCCATTCAGATGTTGCACACAGAGCTGTTGCTCCCTAGTCTATTTCTGGAAGGGCTTCATGTTTTACTAGGAAAGTAGAGGGATGCTTCTGAGTCACAACCCTCCTTCCCTTTACCTTGATTTATGCTGCAAATTATGATTTTAAACTGTATTTTCAATCAGATGGGATGAGCTTTGACAGTTCTTTGTTTCCAGTCCATGCATTCAAGGTGTCTTTTTCCTATCTAGTCTTGTTCTCTGCTCTCATCCACCCCTCACAGCACTCTTAAGGTGCAAAATGACAAAAGCAATAACTCTTTATAGCACCCACTATCCACCTAACCTTTCACTCTCACTTTGGAGTCAATATTGCTTTAGATATAAATCAGTGCTTTTGATTCAGTGTGTTCCTGTTCCAGCACTTTTGAAAGGGTGTGAAGAGTTACGTATTTATTTAGACTTTGCCTTATAAAGTACACTGCTGTGGTGACAAATTCTCGTGGGTTGTTTGTTTTATGGTGCTATTAAATTTGGTGACACTGGCTAATGCCAACTGATGAGTCCAACTATAAAATAATGGTAACATGAGAGAAGAGACTGCAGAAGAGACCTCAAAATCCAGGATGTTGAACCAGGAGAGAACTGCCGCCATTCTCCAGCCTATGCTCTTTTGTGGCATATAAAAAACCCCACCTTGCCCCATCATTTTTCCATTGTAAGCAACATGAGTTCTATGCAAATATGTGTTTTATAACATGTTTATCACAAAGCAGTGTGGGCTGTACACCAGGTAATGTTCCTTCTCTGATTGCTAAACAAACACTTGAGCTGTTGCTCTAGCTATCTAAAGGCAATTAGGGGCTTTCTGTTGCCCTCAGTGGGGTCAGGATTTCATGATAGGACTATTTTAGTCCTTCTCTGCACTTGGAGCATTTGTTTATGATGACTTTACAGTGGATTTCTCTGTATGATTCTGATTGTCTTCTTCAGTCAAACTCTGACGTTTCCAATATGCTAGAGGTACCTCCTCTACTTCCAGAGGTTTACCAGACATCCCTTGGTAGTTTATTCCTATCATTGCCAGCTGCCTTCAGTTTTAGGTACATCTCAGAATCAAAATATACCAAAGTTCACAAACTCAATTTTTATACTTCATTCTTCTGAAATGCCCTTCATTTTTAATTTCTTAAAAGTGCTGTATTCCACACATCACCCCTCAGTTTTCCCTTCAGAATTTAGCATCAAAACACAGCCTTCACTTTTGCCTCCGCATTGTCTCTGTGCCACAAATCCTCTTCCATGTGTCTATGTCTCTATTTCATGTCTACTAATGGGCTTGTCCCTGTGAAGCAGCTTTATGGAGAAAACATTATGTGATGGAATTCCCTTTCCTGAAGCAATGAAAGACATCTGAATATGGACTTACGCTTCATGTCCTGTTCTTCCAAATACATATCCAGACATGAAGTATCCAGAAAAGCACAATTTTCAATTAATCAGCTGGTCTTCTCTTGAGTGGTGCTCTGAAAAGATGTTTCAACCAAAATCTGTCAAAGAAAAATATAAATACAGCAGTTTATGTTTCTAAGTCTGGGCTCCTAGAGAACAGGAGGCCAACTCCATGTGGAGTTGATGACCATGGCCACACTGGGTTTACAGCAGCATTGCTATACTAACTGCAGTGAAATGGCATCAGCCAGTGGCAAACCCAGTCCTACGCCTGAATGTGGGAGGCTTCAGAGAAGCAGATTTTACTCTAATGTTTAAACTCTTGTTAGAATACTTAATTTTACAAATTATTTTCTAAATGAAAAGCTGGCAAAACTTCACTCTCCCAGTATGCGACCTATAAGTATTACATACAAGTATAAGTAAAAAATGAGGGAGAGAGAAGCAGACCTGGAGGAGGTCCCAGGAAATGCTCTAAGTGTAGGACCACAGGGGTAGTGCCCCCTCCCAGAAGTGAGCCTTAAGCCCCTGTTGTGGGGTCTGCCCTCTTCCCACTCTTGCCCTCTGCCCTGAACACAGCCTTTCCTTCTACATGAAGAAAATAATTGGACACAATCAGACTTAAGTAGTTTTGTTGACTAAGTACAATATATACCAGTGCATTGGTCTGCTGCTGCGGGGGCTCAAAGGGCCATGCTGTGCCCTGCATCTCCCTCAAACACCCTTCTGTTCCAAATGAAACAGTAGCTGCTTGGCTGGGAGATCTCCATGGGGGAGCATGACTGGTTGTGGCTATTGCCCCCAAATTTGTTGTGTTTCAAAAGGAAGGGCTGGCTGGTGGCCCATGGTGCTCTGGGACAGACAAACAAGGTGATGTCAGTGTCAGACCAGATCTGCAGCCTCCTGGGGACTCTACAGAAACAGCTAAATATATTTTTCCTAGTATATGACTTCACCACACCAGCAGCGAGATATCATCTTGCCCTTTGTGTTTGGGCTAGATGGCATTTTCTTCTTTCTCAAGCAGCAGGCAGCACAGCCCTGTCTCATCTGGCAGGGAGGAGTGGCACAGCCCTCTGAGGCTGCCCCACAGCTTGCCCAGATCTCTCCCTGATAAGGAGCAGGGAGCAGGGAAACACCAGGCTGGTTTTCTGTTTCAGTGCCCGAGCTGGCAGTGTAGGTATGATGTCCTGGATTTGAGCTTGAAAGGGATTATTTTTGAGTACCAAGTGTAGTGTTTACGGAATAGCACTTGACTTTGCTTTTCTTCCCTGTGAGCGTTAGGTAACAGGCATTTCTGTCAATACTAATTTCTGTTTATTTTACTCATTATTAACTGTGAGCAAACATTCAGGTTCATGGATGTGTATGGATATATGTACGTGCTGAGCTTATACCTACACACACACACAAACTGCTGCTATAATTAGTTCACTACTTGGGAGCTGTGAGTGCTTGAGAAGAGAGGCAGGAGGAAGGGCGAGCAGCTGGGTGCCAACACGACCTTCCCAGCCCAGTCTGGAAAGGTTTGAGGTCACTTATGTCCTTCTGAATGCACTTCGTATCACAAGGTGATTTACAGAGAGGCTAATAGGAAAAGAATATCACTTCGGGTATTTGCAGTGTTTCCATTTTATCCTCTGTGTCCCAGCTGAATCCGAGGTCTGCAGCAAGGCCAGGTCTAGTGGCTAGATTTACACCTGCATAGGCTGGGTCTTTTCATGCCAGGTTGGGGCTCCCATGTGCAACCTTGGCATAAAGTTTCCCTCATCCAAAGGCTCCCTTGGTTGCTTAAATACTTCCTTTACATAGAAGATATCAAATAATTTAGTATATGAATAGAGTTGGTGTCTCATAAACCTTACATTTTGGAGGATCACATACCCACTGATTGTAACTCCAATCTCCCCAAAGATTTGACATAACTTGGCACAGTATTTTTGCAGGTGTTGATAATTAAAAAAAAAAATAAACAAATAAGATGCTATCTGAAGCAGTGATATGCCCCAGAAAAGAAGGGGCACAAAATGCTCCAAAGCATTAATTATTTCCAAGTGTATGTGAGAATGGTACAGCTGGCATTTGTACAGAGGCACCATGAAAACTGAAGGGCATCTTTCTAGGATTGGACCAAGTCGTTTATTTTGGGGGAAGTCTTAAGCAGAACCTACACATTTGTGGGGTTTAAAGAGTTTGGTTCACTTATTTATTTTGGACTTTTGTGTTCACTTTCATCCCCTTTTGTACTTCCTTGGATGAAATCCAAACAGGCAGAGTAACTACAGAAAAGCTGTTCTCACCATAGGGAAATAATGTATTATGCTAATTCCAATTAAAGGAAATTTCTTAAACTGCAAATATAGCCTTCAAGAGAGAAATGAAAAGTGTGGAAATTAACATTCTTGCCAGATTTCCAGCTCAATTCTGCATACTCAGGGGGTTTGGGTCAGGCTCAGATAAGCATCCAAAATTTGGGGATGTTTATCTAAACCTTATTTCTGAACCTTCTAAATTCACTCCTGACTAATCATAATGGATTTAGTGGTAGCAGGATATGAATGTACAACGTTTAGCTTAGAAATTGGCAGCTCCGCATCATTTCACAGCTAGGAGCCTTTGACCAAGTATCAACTCTGCTAACCAAAACAAAATAAAATAATGCCTTGACTTGGTCTCCAGCCATACCACCTTGTGCTACAGCTCCAGAAGATATTCCAAGCAGGGCTGGGCCAAGGCAAGCTTTGGCTGGGGGACCTCCTGGGAAAATATTGATGTTACTGGAAGCATCTCATGTGATTCAGGAGGTGACACTTTCCCTGGGTCAGTGTTGAACTGGCATGATGGTAACATGTACCAGAGGTGTTCTTTCAGATTTGGGAAGTTTCAAAGGGTTGGAGGGTCATTAAACATCTTTTCTGAGAGACTCAGATGTTAACTCCTCATTCACCTGAAATGCTAATGTAGTAACCAACCATGTTACACAGCCAGTGAGTTCCCAGCTGGAGGTTATGTGCCTCACTTCACTGGCTGTGGGCTCCATCTCTAGGCTGTTTGCCTGTTCAGTCATGAAGGATGTGAGCTCCCTGTAGAGTTTAATGTTGAAAGTGTTTGGAATATTTTTTCAGTGAAATGAGTGGAAGATGACTGAGGTTAAGGAATTAGCTCCTGAAGAAGCAGGATTTTTTCTCTGTCACTACTTTTGCCATTGCACCTTTCACTTCAAATATAAGAGAGGGGAGCTGCATCTTGCTGCCTTGCTATAAGCACCTCCCAACCTAATGTACACTTTACAATGATGTAGCAAGCCATAATATTAGCTCAGGAGATGCCATAAATCTACCCTCCATGGATACCACCCTTCAAAACACCAACAGGTTACCACCCAACCACTCACCTATCTTTTTTCCCCATACATTTTTTTTTAGTCAAGGAGTGCCACTCTAAGTAGTTGTATCTGATTTTTATTCTGGCATTGAAATTCATGCCAGTAATAAATCCATTCAAGTGCAAATTCGTCCCAAGTAAAAAAGCACTGAAATGTTCAGTGAAACTATACCATGAATGAATCTGACCACAGGAACTTGGATTGCAGGTACATAATCTAGCACCTAAAACCCCTTCAGATTTGCTTAGCCTTACCGCTGAATTACAGATATTAAATCTACAGGATTGCAATTGAAGACATGCCATCGAAACTTCTCTTTTAAAGAAGAAAACTGTTAATTTAGAGTAACAACAGGCATCATAACACCAGATTAAGAAATGTTCAAAATATATTTAAATATAGTCCTTTTGGCTACAGAAAATTCTAGGATTTTTTAAAGTTCAGTGATTACTCATTCAAGACATTTTGTGAAATACATTTTATAAAGCATTGCTTATATTCTTGTGATTTTGCTTGCATTTTCCTCCTGAAATCAGCAGAAAGAATTCCTTACTTCTACCAAACCCCCTATTCGCCAGTAGCATAGATGTACCACTGCTGAAGATTTTTACAGTAGCAACATGACAATTTAAGCACCTGTTTCCATGTAATGATTTGATAAGATGCTAACTTTGATGTAGCTTATACCACTCAGATGTCATTTTTTTTTATTCATTTATTCAATATATTAGTGAACTACACCATGCTTTAAATTTCACATCATGTTTACTCTTCTTTTTTTTATTGTCACCTTCTCCTTCCAAGGGAAATGAGCAGCTCTCATATATTGCTTTTTTCCTTTCCCAACATGAATTGATGCATAGCTCCTGTTTGAAATGGGTGGTCAGGTTGGAAAGTGGATTTTGTGTATATGTGCACGCTTTAGCATTGGTGCCCCATAGCAGCTGCATCACAATCATTTTGGCATCCTGCAGGATGGAAGCTTGTTGAGATCACTGCCCAATACATTCATTGAGAGTTCTGTAATGATATGACTAAGGATTTTTAGAAGGAACAGACAAAATCTTTACTGGCTGCTGCTTGCAGAAATAGTTCTTGGGAGTCATAGTTGTAGCTGATTTTGGTTATAGAAAAAGCAGAAACAGGAGAAAAACTTCCAAACAGTTGTGAAGATCTCTTGGCCTTCTGTAGTTTCAGGGAGAAAAATTGGAAGATCATGTAGCATATGACTGTTGTTAGGTGCAAGAGGAACAAATGCTTTCCATCCCAAAACACGTTGTACTATCAATGTTGCAGCTGCTCCTATTTAGATATTAAAAAAAGGCCATTTTTTATTATGATTTCTGCCTTCGGCTCTGATCAGCAATGTAGATAAAAGCAAGGAGGAGTGTGTACGGTTGCGTATCCTTCCTTCTTATTTCCTTTTACTCTAAGTTCTTGAAAGGTCATAAAATGGAGAAATAAAAAAGCTACTGAAGTGTGGTTTTGTTAACTTTTTCTTTTGAACATTAAACATTGTTTCAAATTTCTTACGGTACATAAAATGTTTTGCCTTGCTGTATCATGTATACGGAACTTCAAAAAGTACATGAGACAGCTCAGAAAATGTAATGGATGTGTAATAACAGCTCTTTAGATCTCTTGGTTTTAGCATAGCATCTTTTTGTTCCTAAAGGTGCTTTTAACATGATATCTAAAGCTATTTATGGAGTCATTTATTTTTGCATGGTGATCAGTCTTATTTTGTAATTAGCCCATGCCTTCTGTCTTGCTGTGGTGTGTAAGCCCCCCTGAAACATTGTTTAGCCTTCATCAACCCCTTTTGTTTTCCTTCCAGAAGGCATTCACCCTAATAACTTCCATTTCATGGATGCAGTACATCCTAGCTCCCTTTGGCACCTTCTGTAAAAACATTTTGAAATCGTTGCATTGGAACAGAGTTCAGTTTTGTTGGGCATTTTCCACATAAAGAAGTTTTCCTGTTTGCCTTAAATTCATTCATCACATCAATTTCAGCTGATGGTTTTTAACCACTTTTGCTCTACATCCTGTTACTGCTGCCCACACTGGTGCTGCGTAAGTGCTGCTAGCAGTAATGCAGCATGCCAGCAGCAGGCACATCTGTAGAGACCAAGTTTGCCCCATCTAGCTGGAGCTTGAGGCAGAACTGAATTGTTACATCAATATTTAGTCTATTTGGGGCATCTCTAGTGCATCCAGGTACAATTTATTCTGATGCAAACTGGTGTGAGCTCAGGGGGAAAGGCAGCTTCACTAACACAGTCTAATCCACTATCATTTGCATATATGCAATCCAGTGAAGTTAACAGGATTTCCCTGATGTGCTTGCCAGCAGTAGCAATGGCATTGGTTTCCTCTAGTATGTCAAGCAGGTCGTTCTTACTCAGTCATTGTTGGTCTTTATGTGCCAGCTAGTCATTCTGTTGCTGTATGCTGGAGCAGCTGCAGTGAGGAATGTCTTCAGGTGCCAGCACTGGTCCTGAAAATCTCCAAGGGTAAAAAGAACAAATTTCAATAATCAGTGCAAAATTTTGTCCATCCTGTATCTTCATAAGCCAGCACAGAGAGAAATTTGAAGGTATAGCCACTGGGTGAGAAATACCCAGCTGCATTATCTGCACTCAGTCCCTTGCAGTGGCAAAGCATCCTTGGAAAGATGGAGCAGTGGAGTTACGGCTTTAATGAAGGAGGTTTATGAACTTTATCCTCATGTATTAACAACCCTGGGTATCCTGTGGCAGTTCTTTGCACACTGAATTCCTTTGGACACAACCAAGCATGTGCCCACAGAAATTGTGTGCAGGGGCCAAAAGGTGGGACACTGCTCAAGCGGCCTGGAAGCACTGGGAAGCTTGAAAGCAAAGGTACAGAGAAGAGCTTGATAAATAAGATGATGTGAAACTGAATCACTGCATAGAGATGAATCAAAATTATAAAATCAATACGTATTGATCTATATATATCACACAAATAACTGTGCCTGAAGAGATGCCCAAATTTAACATGCTGATTATACAGCAGTCAGTAGAAATAACTTCAGATCTGAAGAGCTACTACACATTACTTTTTCAGTGCTGCAGCTGAAGCTGATAATATCTTAGTTAAAGTTTCTTTTCAATTTTTTTTCCTACTTGGAGGTCTTGGTAACAAGTATATTTAATCAACAAACTGAAACCAAAGAACAGATTTTTAGCTTACAAAATACACTTAAGCTATCCAAAGCTAGAGTCCAAATGCTACAAACTCTTCTAAAAATATACACCTTTCATTTTAACTTCCATTTGCTTTTACTATCAGCCTCACTCACACAAGTCAAGGTCACTGGACTTCAGATGTGTCTGCTAGACACTTAGCTACTGACAAGAGTTGCAATGAATCACCTGGAACATCATCCATGGTGACCAAAACCTTCATGTGGCTGCTTAGAAATCAGGAAAACAAAGCCTTTGTTATCTTTAAGAACATTTATATCTTGTTCTTTTTGTACTTCTTAAACTGGTGGAGCTGTACTCTATCAAAAAAGAACAAGGTTTTACAGGAGTTTTTAGATTTCTTGTCAGTCTTTGCACCTGGCATTGATATTTCTCACTCTTTGCCATCAGTAGACGTACTAATGGGGGAAGGATGTGCTTAACTCTTAGTGTGGTGAATGGCTGCCATTATCATTGCTTTCTTCATGATCATCATGGAGTTCTTTATTCCTATATTTTGCCTGCTAAAATTGGGTAAATGCAAACATGTAGAAAGCCTTCAGATCAGTTACTTGTCATACATGGGAAAGCATAGTCTAAAACTGCTGCAGAATTATTTCCCATCTTAATTCATGGATTGATAATGTTCATTTTCCTTTTCTGGATTAGATTTGCTAAGTAGATTTCTGGGCATATAAATGATATTTTGGAATGAAACTCTCACATTTTGTAAATCATTCAAGACAATTCAGTTTCTTCTTTCCATAGAAGTATTTCCTGGTTCACAACAACCCACAAATATTTTTTCTTTGAGATACTATTAATGAATTAGCTTAGAGAATTAAATAAAAATTAAGTAATCCTGAAGTGCTAATGAGCACTTACAACTCCCACTTTCATCTTTTATAGCATTGTTAAACATACCACAAGCTCTAGGGAAAATTGTGGTCATTCATATTGCGACATATATTTGTACTTCATTGCCCAAACTCACAGATTTTCTTTGTGCAATACATGACTGGTTTGAGCTATTGTTCACAGTGCCTGGCAGGAGAGCTATCTTCAGCTTATTTCTGGAGGTGTCACAAGTATTACATTAAAATGACAGGACACACAAATTTCTGTCATATTCTGTGGTCCTGCAGGTTCCCAGAGGCACCATACTTTGGTTTGATCCAGACCTTGTCCAGGGCTGCAGCCCTGATGCGCTCCAGCATATCAAGTGCCAGCATGGTCCTGGAGCTGAAGGCAGTGGGGGGATCTAGGACTGGCTTTCATCTAGAGATGAACCAGTTCCTCTAGCTACAGTCCTGGGGCAGCCCATGTCTGGTTTGAGCATTCTGTTCAATCCTGGGACTACACAGTAATTTCAGGTGGAAATAGCACTCTGGTCTTAATCAATACTTTTGGACACCAGTTCAGCTCACAGGTGGCCAGCTGTCTTCTGTCAATGCAGTCTTCAGCATTTTGAGCTGCTGGTGCTTCCCTGGTGAATATGTGATCACCTTCCCAGGCTCCAGTCTTACTATAACTCCTTGAAAAGCCAAAAGAGATTGCCACCTTTCTCAGGCAATACATCCTACAGTAGCTCCCTTAACCTAACCAAATCTCCTGCTTTGCCCATGTGAAAATCTAGCCTGAAGGATGCAAACATAGGAGTTTTATAATGGTAAAGAAATTATCTTAAGTACCATATTTACTATACTGGATTCTCAGCTATACAAGTCACAGGATCTCCAAAATTCTTCCTGATGTAAGGGTATCTATTCTTAACACATTACCTCATTTTGCTTCTATGGACCCCAAAAATTGCAACCTATTTTGAGCCATGCCTGCCCGCTTTTTGCAGTCACTTAGTAAGGTTTAGCAGGGGCCAGTGTTGTGGTTGCGGCACTCTCTCCCACACTCTGGTGGGGATCGTGATCCATCTCATGTTCGGTGCTTGCATGATTGCTAGGTGACTCCTAGCAACAAGACTCGACATCACAAGCTCCGTTTCACATTTCTCCCACAAAAGTTGAAGGCAGGGTTTTATGTATCCTCCCCAAAACTGCTTCTATAGGAGGAGCTTTCATTTACGCTACCAATCAGCACAATGTGCTTATGTTTGAAGATCTGTTCCAAAGCATCAACTGTCCATTTCCAAATCTTAAAATATTTTCCTAGCTAAAAAAAGAGTGATAAAGTACAACATCGGCTACAGATGAGCCATATTAAAGCATACAGAGCTGTTTTAACTGGCAGAGACTAGGCAGACTCCCTCTATTTATGCATGAGAAGACTTAAACATCTGTGGGCAGATAGGAGTTTCTGTTCATTGCAGTCAAAGGAAAGAAGTAAAAAGCAACTTCTCAGTGAATGAAAGTTATGGGAAAATACTTCATGAGGCTCCTTCCCAGCCCACCACCAATTTTCTCCATGAGCAAATCTCTATATTCCATCTGTCAAAACAAAATTATGATCTTCCCATCCATCGCACTTTTTACCCTGTCCATGCCAACTGTAAGCTTTTCAGGGCAGAGACTCTTGTTTATTATTTTTCTGCCTACAAAGAGCCCTACTTTCAACTGGAGCCTCTAGGTGCTGCTGTAATACTAATAATACTAATACTCAAAATTCTGCTAGTGGCAAATTTAGCCCAACATCTTAGGCTTAAATAAATTATATGGAAAAATGGTTATAAACCAGTCTCCATCCTCCTTCAAATTCTGCAGGCCATTTTGCTTCTACAAAACTGAATTCATGGATTGATATGCATCCTAATGTATTGTATCTTGGGAATGTTTTCTCTATGAATCTCACACAAAATCTGCAGCATGACTTGTGGATAAAAAGCTACAGGAAAAAAATGCCTGGAGCTGTACCACTTACCTCCCTCCTCCTTTACATGCACACATGCCCAACTGCCCTTCCCCCCCCCCCCCTTTTGTTTTATCAGTATGGTGCTAAATTACCAAGTCTGAAATTTCTTCAGCAAATAAGGGATGCATGCCAGAACACAAGTGCCCTGAGGGATCTGAGTCTTAGGGGAAAAAGCCCTTAATCTCCAAGTTTATAGGTAGCAGCACTTTCTTTGAAATTGGAAAATGTTCAACTCATTTAAGAAAGAAATCTGCTACAAGGATATGCTGATGTTTACAGCTATTTCGTTAATAACCCATTGTGATCAGTGGGTTATAGGACAGGTTTATTTTGACACCTGTATCAAATACATTTTGCCCCCTGCCCTAGAGATTTTCCCAGTGAGCAAAACCTCCTTGTTGTGCAAAATCTCTTTAGTGTAAAGCAGGTAGTTCTCAGAGTAAGAATTTTCAAACTTAATCAGGAACCTTTACCCATGTGTGACTAATTTATGTGGAGCAGCACTTCAAATATATGCCCAGGTGGGCTGCTGTGCACACCCAGGGCTAGTTAAGCATTTACTGTTTGGGACCCTGGTTTGCACACCCAGGGTGTGTGCACACACGTTGCTCTGCCCACTAATGGTGAGGAATCCGACCCACTTACATGCCACTTATGGTCTGAATACTTTATGATTTAATCCCAGGGAGATTACCAGAGTACAGGATAAGGATCAACCTTGCGTGTTCCTCCACCAACTGCATAAATTAGCATACCTGAATTCCAGTCCTCAGATTTATCTACCAAGCATGACTCAAAACTGTTGACAGGGATCTTAACCTACTTATAGTTTCTTAACAAGCCCATAAGAAACAAAAATACCTCTCTTCTACCCACATGTAAATAATATCTAATGCTACTGTCAGGGTTTGGCAGGGCAGTGATGTTTCTGAGGCAGTGTGGATCTTTACCTTCGCTTTAGCAGTGTATCCCTCATAGGCAAGTGCCTTGCAATAGGAGGAGGATTAATTGTCGCTATTAGAGCCCTTGCTTTCCTCTGCAACCTTCTCCTCCTAGGGATGATGAGTTAATTCAGCTGGAACAATGTTAGTTCATCAAGGTTTGTGGTTTATCTGAAAATCGAATTGCAGTAATTTCATATGCCAGCTGACTTAATGCCTGTTTAGTTCAAGTTTTAGACAACTCTGGTCAATGATCACAATGAGTTTAATACAAAACATAGATGGAATGAAACTGTAACATTGACACTTTCAGGAAGGTTTTTCTTCTCCTGTTGGCTGTCTGCACGTGTGTTTCTGCATGTAGGATGTGTATCCGCCTTTTCCTAGCCAACCCTAGAACCATCCACACATGTACATTTAAAAGCAAATGCAAACCTGAAAATTTTAAAATGAGTGTTTGACTTTTTATTGGGTGATAAATTGCTTCTTACTCTTATAAAGTCCGCAGGTGTTTATGTCCACTCCTGTACGCCTAGTTAAAACTTTGGCTACAATAGGAATGCTTTGAAAATAGCCAGTCACTCTTAAAATTGATTATTAAAATAGAATTACCTGTTATGCATCACATTAATCTGTGTAGTGTAAAGTTCTGTTGCTTAACCCTTCCAACTCCTTTTGGCTTGGCATTTTCCTTGCTTTGGTATTTTCTCTTCCATATTCTTGGTTTGCAGATTCTGTTGTCACATTCTGGATAGTGCCAAGACTCAAATGGTGCCCCAGGTCTTGCTGCCACAAATCCTTCCTGTGTGCTTTCCCTGATCCCAGCAGGAGTTCTGGAGCTGGAAAAAGTCTTCCAAAGCAGACCCTCAGACTTCAGCAAATGAGAAAGATTAAAAATTAAAAATTTGGAAGAAATGAAGAGTTAATGGGTTCCTCTTGAATTCTCAGGCATGTACATACAAAGGAAGTCTGCAAAATCCTTTTACTGTGCTTCCTACCTCCTAGGTATGGTGCCTTCTCGGGGACTGTTTTTTAGAGTTCTTCCATTCTTAGAGCAGCTTCTGCAAAAAGTTGTATTTCCAGGCAGAGAAGCAGCAGCTACATCAGGTGGGATCCTCTGACCACCCCACCTCCATCTGCAGGGTACCACTGATTCATCTCTGGATGAGCAAACTATGGGGAGCAGGAGTGAGCACAAACCTGATACAGATTTATTCAGTTGTCTTTCAGCAAGGATGAATGAAAGAGAATGAAAGTCCCAGATCAGTCTTTTTTTGGTTATGTTTGTAGGTTTTAGAGGGCCATGCTCACTGTCTTTGAGTGATTAAGAAAGAAGAGCCCTTCCAGACTGCCCAGCAGATGGTGGGAGATGCAGAATAAGGGCTTCACCAGTGGAGTTTCCCAGATTATCCAGAATTTTGGCTTTCTTTCAAAATGTGGGAAAGGTAAAGCACAGGAAAACACAGCTTCTGGGTGGACAAGAGACCAGCACCTACAGCAGTCAGCCGCTGCCTTAAATTGCGCTGTCTCTAGTAGGTGTTGAAACAAGCTAGCTAACGAGGGTTTCTAACCCAACTTTTAACTTAGCACACACTTGTGCCAGACTCACCTGGCAGGGACCGTCTCACCCCGTGGGTGCAGTAACCCTGAGCACAAGAAGGGCCCGGGCTGGATTTGTAGGCTTCCAGACTCTTCTGTAGTGGAAGTAATGAACACTACAAAGGAAACTAGCAACAGTCCTTCAGCATCCAGCGCCAGAGTGCATTCCTTGGCAGGGAAACCTCGGGGAAGATTTGGAGGAGGAAACTGAGTTTTTCTCCTGTTGCAAGGAGTGTGTTCACAGATGGGGTGGACAAGCACCACTGCATCTCTCAGGAACAAATTTTGGTGTCGGCTGTGAGGGACATGGTTTATTTGCAGTAAAGTATTATAACCTCTCTTCCTGCTGAGAGGAAGAGCAGTCTCTACAGAGTTTCCAAGCTTTGCTTTTCAAGACACGAGCAAAGTCACCCAGGCAGCTGGATACCAGTCACTGACCCATTTTTACACCTTCCTTATTGATGGAAAAGCTGAGTCAGCTGTGATTTTCCTTCTGCTGGTATGCAATAATGCCCGAGGTACACAAAGATTCAGGCTTGAACCCCAGCAGCATGGCTTGGTGCTTGCCAGGATACTTCTTCCCACCAGGTACCTCCTGCTCAGGAAGTTTCCTCTCATCAGCTGTGATGGTACCCATACCTTCAGGGAGACACTCACATGTGGATGCTCGCTCTGGTGCCTTGGCACACCACCAGGCTTGCATATGTGAGAGCTGGGCAGGACATGAGGGCAGTGGGTCTGCTGGGATAATGGATACACCAGGGTAATGGGGGATGAGAGAGCAGGGCTGGGTTGTCAAGCTCAGATTGGGGTAAGAAGGAACGTGCTGGTTTCTAAACCAGCACAGATTTTAACAGGAGATAAAAAGTGGAGTCTTTCTGCTGAGTACTTGGGTAATGGTTTGGTTTCTGCCAGTAGCAGCATCACAGCTGCTCCAGACCATAAGAGAGGATGGAGGCAGACAGCAGCACGCATGGGGACAGCTTCACCCACACCCGGGCCCTACCAGTGCTGGGGCACACTCACACATGCCTGCTGTGCATCTGCTCTGCACGAGCACTGTGTATTCGCTGTATGTATTTATTTATCCCAGCAATAAAGCACTGTGCTAGTGGGGGTTCATGCAGCCATCGGAGGAGAGCAGACCTAAACATGTGCTGCCCCTCTGCTCTGCAGTTTCCCCAGCACAGCACTTTCCCCACAGGAGTCACAGAGGTCCTTCAACTTTTTTATCACCTGCACATGCAACACTAACGTTTTTTGCAACGCTTACGGGATTGTTTATTTTTCTTCCCCGAAGGCAGTCAGTATTTTCAGCAGGGGGTGTGTGTTTTTTTGAACACTCCTTATTTCAGACTAGTAAATGCCCCTGGCTATAGGCAGTGGACAACTCAGATGGGTGTCCTTGCTTGCAGCTGAAGGATTTGGGCTTTGCACCCTGCAGCTGCTGAAAGGGACCCCCTCCACCGGCAGAGTGAGTCCCAGAGGTCCCCAGAGCCCTGCACTGCCCTGGGGAAGGGGTTGCTGGGCGAAACAGAGCACTGATCCCTCCACATCTCACAGCCGGGCTGGGGGGAGGAAACCCACCCTCCAGCAGCGCCGGCAAAACCAGCCTGACCCGAGCAAATGAAAATAATCAAAAGTAATTAGAAGCGTGCTGGACTGCTCCTCGGAGATCTGTGCGAGAGAATAAACATGCCGGAGCCCTCCGAGCCACTGCAAAGGCCCATGTCTGAGCTGTTAGGTGCCCTGACCTTGTCCACATAAAGACGTGATTTATGAAGTGCAGGGCACAGCAGCAGGGCTTCTGTCTTCTCCAGAAGAACCAAATTACTGAGGTGGAGATTAACATGCTTTCAGTTGGGCCCATTTCCAGACCAAGGGAAATTTTTTATTTACATTTTTTGCCTTTAATTTTTTCCTCCTCTCCAGTACTCAAAACCTGCTGTTTAGCCAGGAGGGATAAGCGCAGCAGCGTGTGAGGGCAGGAGGGGTGGCTGGGACAGGGAAGCAGCAAAGGGAGTCATGACAGCACTGCAGTGCCCACCAAGGCTCCTTTACACAGGGACTCGTCCCCTTAAACAAGCAGCAGCACTTACAGTTTTGCTCGATTCTACTGTTCATTTTTAAGTTGTTATCCACAGTTCAGGGTGGGAGGAATTAGCAAGAAATTGCGTCGCCTTTCCTGCTTGTTGCCCTTTCCAGGGTCTGTCCTGGAGAACCTGGATATGTTGGAGGGCTGTTGTTTTCTGCGTGTTTTGCTTTGCTTTCCTTTCTCCATCCCTGCAGAATAGACTTGCCCAGTGTTTTAAATGCTCACTGCAGTGTTAGTCAGGATGCTCAATATTGTGTTTAGTCACCTTGAGAAATATAACGTTAAACCACGCTTAAAAATGCGGTTATGAGGTGGCTTGCTCTATAAGTGTAAGGTTAATATTAAGCCTGATATGAACATTTATGGTATTTTAAAAAATCACCATCGACTTGTCTGATTTTTCACTGTCGCCCTCTGCAGTGTTTGTCCACAGGAAGCCCATTAGAAGTGGACAGTACAGTTATTTCATCTGGCTTTGGCTGAGCTGCTTTGCTTTGCTTTAATGATGTGCTGGAATGCACGATGCCCATAGGGTCTCCATTATGAGAACTTTTACTTCTGGGACGACCATGAAGTTAAATGCTTAAAAGAGGCATCAGTTTACAGCCTGGTGGGAATTACTAGCAGACTCGAGTACTAACTCCTTACTGCCTCCACTAATATAGCAACTTATTTTAAATAAACAATTGCAAAAGGGACCCTGTGGAAATATTTGGGCCTTTTGAAGCCCCTACCAAACTCTCCAAGGGGAGAGAGAGAAGACTACAGATATGGTTAAAAGATTCTTGCTTGAAAGAAGGAAAATACATGTAAATGCGCGGAGCTCTAACGTCTCCTTACATGACCGGCGGCGAGGCTACGCTCGACCCCCCACGCCTCCCGAGCAGCCCTGCCACGACCCCTCTGGTTCGTGGGCATGTGCCTTCCTCCTCCTCCCCAACCCGCGCTCCCCTCTGCCCGGCTGTGTACAACCGCGCCGCCGGAGCCGGTGCGAGAAAGGGAATTCCCAAACTGTCCCCCCCTCTTCTCAAACGGGCAGCTCCGGCCCCGCTCCCGGCCCCGCTCCCGGCCCCGCTCCCGCTTCGGGCGCGCCCCAGCTTGTGTCCCGTCGGCGAGCGCCACCTAGCGGCTGCGGGACGCGCCGTGGCGGCGGGGGAGCCCCGGTGCCGACCGGCCCCGCTTCGCCGGTACCGGGAGGCCCTTTTGTTTATCCAGCGGCGTTTCCTCCTTTTGTGGGAAAGCTAGGAGGGGGAAGGGGGGGGCTCCTGCTCCTATCGGGGCCTCTGATCAGGCCTATGGGCTCGAGCAATCAGTTTCCCAGATTACTTGTATTTAATACACAATGCATCATAAAACAAATCCCTCATCCTGACAGGAAGAAAATAGAACAGCTCATAGCTCGAGCCGGTCCAATTTATGGCTAAATTAAAAAAAAAAAAAAAAAAAGAAAAA
>NDXB01006725.1:0-14504 GCA_002631895.1 Agapornis roseicollis | reverse complement strand
CCTGTGTAGCCAGTTCACCCGATAGCTTCCGGAGTGGGCCTGTGTTGTCCCTGGTCTGTCTTTCATTCGCAGGATACCTATGGAATCCCTTCTTGTTATCCTTCACATCCCTAGCCAAGTTTAATTCTAACTGGGCCTTAGTTTTCCGAACCTTGTCCCTAGCTTAAAATTAGGGCATCCTTCCAGTACTTAAAGAGAGCCTATAAGAAATAGAAAGAGGGACTTTCTATAGGAGCAGTTAGTGATAGGACAAGAGGTAATGGCTTTAAACTGAAAGNAAAATTAGGGCATCCTTCCAGTACTTAAAGAGAGCCTATAAGAAATAGAAAGAGGGGCTTTCTATAGGAGCAGTTAGTGATAGGACAAGAGGTAATGGCTTTAAACTGAAAGAGTAGATTTCAAACAGCTATTAAGAAGAGGTTTTTTAGTGTGCGGGCAGTAAGGCACTGGAGAAGGTTGCCCAAAGAAGCTGTGAATGCCTCAGCCCTGGAAGTGTTGAAGGCCAGGTTTAATAGAGTTTGGAGCAACCAGGTCTAGTGGAAGGTGTTACCATTTCATTTTATTCAGCTAATGAAAAGAGGCATATTGAAAGAGACTGTATGTCCTTGGCAGATAATATCAAGCTGAAAATAAATGAGTTTGAAGAAATAAAACAGAAAGAGGGATCATTAGGAAACCAGCAAGTTGTTGAAAGAACAGTCAGCCAGACAGTGTCATAAAGATTTGAAATGCTGCAGTGTTTTATTTTATGGTAGTTCTCATTCAGAAAGGTCACAATGGCATGGAGGATGAAGGGTTATCTTTTATGATCTCTAGCAATTTAAAGTAGTGTAAACAAATAAATCCTAAGAATGAGAAAATGTTTATTAGCCTTCAGAGAGTTTGTAAGAGTTTAGTTAAGTTACTGAAGTGCTGTGAGTGCCACAGGAGGCAGTAAGATCAGTAGCTATAACCATACCCTGTAGATTTTAATACCTTAGAGAAACTGTTAAATGCAAACTGCACATGATAGAAGCAGAAATCTAGAATCAAGGTATCATTATACGAAATATTTTCTGAATTAATAGGCAGGGTGGAAGGAGGGTAGGGGTTACAAAATGTTTCAAAGCAGTCAAGGTAATCAGTAGTAAAAGGTCCCTGTTTGGATATGGTTGAGGTAGCTGATGAGCTGCAAACACGTTTCTCAAAAACCGGATTGGCACTGGGAGATACCCACTCCCTGAGCATGTAAAAAATATTTAAGCCCCACTTCAACTGACTTCCTAAGCAAATCCTAAGGCTCTGAGTTGTCTTAGTATAGCCAGCAATTGATCAATGATTTGTTTAAGCATCTTTTGAACATCCTGCCATCTGCCTGTACAAGTGTGGTGGTCACAACTTCTGCAAAACTACATGCAGAAAAATGCATGAAATTTTTTGAGAGACTCTTCCTTCTCCCTCAGATGTCTCTGCTGCCAACCACCCCTCCTTAATTTGGGCAAATACTAAAATTGCTCATAATGTGCAATGATGAAATTCTTCTGAGTGCAGGATGATGATAACCTTTACAATGTAGTTCTGAAATATTCTAAACCAGGAATATCTAATCTTTTATGAAATTCAGGTTGCTAAATTAACCATAACAGACAGGTATACTTTGGTACTGGGAGTACAACAAGCAAGCAGATAGTCTGAAAAGCACATTTCATAGCCAGGCTGAAGGATTTCTTATAAATTGTTTTTGAAAAGATGGCAAAATGTAGTAGGGTTTGTCTGTATTTTTATTGCAGGAGAGTTATTATCCACAAATAAATTAAGAGTGATAAAAAAGATTAGGCTTATTTCCAGAGTTATGATTTTATCTTGAACAGGTAGAAACTACAGCCTGTAAGGCTGTACCCACAATACCCATTGTGTTGTTTAGATTTCATATATTTTATTTTGTTCTTTAAGAATGAAAAACTCCAATAGATTTTTGGTAGTGAGTTTTCTGTTTTTTGAGTTTCAAATGACATCAGGTTCCCACGAAGTCACTCTGTCACTCCCTCTCCATAAACAGGGCAGGGGGAGAAAATATGACAAAAAGCTTGTGGATCACAACAAGGACAGGGAGATCACTCAGCAATTGATCTCACAGCCAAAACAAACTCAGATTGGGGGAATTAATATATTGCCAGTCACTTGTAACAGTTCAGGATAGTGAGAAGTAAGAACAAAGAAAACAAAAAAAACACCACAATTTTCCCACACCACTCTCTCCTTTCTGGGCTCAACTTTACTCCTGAATCTCCTGCCACCTCCCTTTGTGTGACATGAGGGATGGGGAATGCCAGTTGTAGTCACTTCCTAACACTTTGTCTCTGCCTTTCCTTTTCCTTCATGCTGTACCCTTGCTCTACTGTGGAGTCCCACCCATGGGATAGAGTCCTCATGAACTTGTCCAGTATGGGTCCTTTCCACAGGCTGCAGTTCTTAATGAACTGCCTCAGCATGGAAAACTTTCTACAAGGTACAGCCCTTCAGGAGTGGGCTGCTCCAATATGGTCTGCTGCAGGCCATGAGTCCTACCAGGATATCTGCTGCTGCATCATCTCCTCTCCATGGGCTGCAGCTTCTGTCAGGAGTCTGCTCTGGCATGGGCTCTCCATGGGCTGCAGATACCTCCATAGCATGTCCCCTTGCTCCAGTACAGGGTTCTTTCTGGGCTGTGGGTGGATATGTGCTCCACTGCAGTTCTCCATGGGCTGCAGGGACACAGCTGCCTCACCATGATCCGCACCATGGGATGCAGGGGATTCTCTGCTCCTGTGCCTGGAGCACCTCCTCCCCTCATTCTACCCCGACCTTAGTGCCTGTAGTGTTATTTTTCTCACATCTTCTTGATCCTCCCTCACAGCTGCGGTACAGCAATTTTTACTCCTTAAATGCATTATCACAAAGGTACTGACACCTTGGCCAGCAGCAAGTCCATCTTGCAGCCAGCTGTCATTGATTCTGTCTGGAATGGGAGAAGATTCTAGTAGCTTCTCACAGAAGCCACCTCTGCAGCACCCCTTTCCCTACATTACCTTGCCACTTTTAAGAGTTTGTCTGTGCTTTAAGTTTATTTTTTCATAAAATAGAAATACCGTGTTTGTGATTATGCAGTTATACCTAGAAGATGATGGCTTAAAATGAGAAAAAAACCCATAAAATCTCCTGGAAACAAAGCTCCTGTTTTCGTGCAAATGCCTCCAGTAACAAAAAGGCTGAAAGTGGAACCCTGGTCTGAAGATTTTTGAAATTAAATGCTTGAATTTATGCTGAATTTTCATGAGAAGTAATTTACTCAGGAGCAGAAGGGAGAGAGTTTTTTGTTCAATGTGTATTTTTTTTATATATATATATATATATATAACCAAGGTGTGTGATAATAATCTGCCCTGACTAGAGTCTTTTATGCACCCTTAAGGGAGGGTTCATAGTGATTTAGTCACCGTGTCCCTCCTGTTTCTTTTTCTGTTGAGTATAATACTGCTAAATGCAAGATTTGCCTAATTAAATGGAATTTGGTGGAGACATGGGTCACTGTTTTTATTTCTCATGTGCTCTTGGAGATAACTCAAAAGAAATCCACTGATATGCTTTACAGTGCCTATGCACTTACATGATTTTAATTTGGTCAAAATTCAGTCCGGTGTTTTTGCCCATTCCACACCACTGCCTTATTGATTTCTCTGTATGTGTTCCTGACAGAATATTTCTCTGACTTGCATTTGTGTGTCTGAAGTTGGCTGTTCAATTGAAATCAACAGCAACTCTCCTGTAAATTTAAATTGAGATGGTGATAAGTCTACTAAAAAAGAAAAGCCTCTCATGGCTGTGCTGTTGTGTTCAGCCACTCTTGTAGGAAGAGTACAGCCCAATGAGGATGGTACTCTAGCCTGCTTCCTTCATGCCTGCCCTGCAATACTGATGGTTCCAGTATTGCCCATGGGCATGGAGCAGTCTTGGACATAAGACATGGCCCATAAAAGTTGTGACATCTGCAGCAAAGACCTGCTAAAGCGGCGTTCCCACTGGACCTGTTGTTCCCAGGTCTGTTGCAGGATCTTCATTAAGAGGGGCTCATGATATACTCTGTTTTATCATACTTCAGAACCTCACTGATGACTGTAGCTGATTTATACATGAGCTCTTTGAACACCAGTCTTAACATATGACCAAATGTTTTAGAACTGCAGCCTCTGTCTCCAGGGCAAAAATGTTGCTGTGTTCCCAGCAAAGATTGTTAACATTGATTGAGTAGGGATACCTGTATCTTTATATCTTCTAGCTATACAAGTTTTCTGTGTCCCCACTTTGATGACATGAGTATTCATGTGGAGTTCGACCATTCTTTCTTGCAAGCTGTTAAATGTACCTTCTGGCGATTCAAGACTTGCTAGTGTTGTCTGTAAGGTCAAGACAGTTATGAATGTCACTGTAACATGATGTCCATTTTTACATCTGTTCAGAGGTTAGCTACTGGGCAGATGATACACTACTGTTTCCAGCCCTGTGATAGATAACCTTATATATGGCTGGATGTAGTTTGAATATAAGAAAAGACATGTACCATGAGCACATACCCAGTGCTGTCTCTCAGAATTTCTCTTAAGATCTGAGAGCTGTAGAGGGCTTTTGCTTCTGCATGTACCTACAGAGGTGCCACAGTAGAGTGAAAACGCAGCCCATGAGAGTATGAAATTAGTACCTGGGATATTTTTATGTTACAGAAACAAAAGTTCAGTAAGACTCTCAGTTTACCTGTTACCAAGTTTGGAGCAGGAAAGAATCCTTGATGTTAAATCTGTATGTTCATATATTGAGTTCTATTATTTTGCTGCAATGCCTAACACAGAAAATAAGTTTGGTGCCTAAGAGTAATACTTCCAAGTTATGAAATCTGAAGAATACTAAACATGATTAATGAAAAATTATATTTATGGTTTGTAGGCACTTTCAAATAAGTAATCTCTTGCACCCGATATGTTTGGTCTGCAAATAGCTGTTAAGAAGACTTAATGCTGCTTTCTGCTTTAATCATATTTCTCCTTGCAGACACAAATTAGTTTAAGGTTAGTAAATAAGTATCCAGTAATCTGTGGGGAGCTTCCAAATGCTAACACCAGCTGAGGTATTTTTCTTTTAAAAACTTAGAGTTCATAATTAATACAAAATTAGATCTTTCTTTTCCACTATGAGGAAAAACAAACTGATTTGGACCAAAGAAAACTTTTTCTGTTCTCTTTTGAAGCCTCCTGCAATGTTCAAAACATGTTTGGGAGTTTTGAGATGTCCAGATGCAGTCTTTCAGTCTCCTTCCATCCTGGTGCAGAGATGGGGGAAATCTAGCTGTTCCATTTCTTCTGGTAAGCACTTGCCTAAAACAACTCTGAAGTAGAAACAACTTCAGGGTGACATGCTGGGTTTGGAAACAGAGATAAGAGAGGGAGTATTGGGATGAAATGCTGGGAGTAAATAAGGAGGCATAGGGGAGAATGGAAGCCATGAAGCGTATCAGCAGACTCTCCCTGATGTCAGGCATACCCTGATGGGCCAATTACTTCATCTCAGCAGCAGGAGACAGACATTTTCTGTAGATCCCAGGCTAGTAATGCTTTAATGTTGCTGAAACTTCTTGTCAGGTAGCTGCACATAGCACAGTTATATTCAGAGATATAATTTCTGCCTAACAGTGATTGAAAACCACTCATCCATGGAGGTCATGGTACAGAAGCAGACCAGGCAAGCCTTCTTTGACAAGCAAAGTAGTCTGCAACAGATGAGCAAATTCTGATTCCAGTATTTGCTGTGAGGCTGAAGGGAGGGAGAAACACTGCCTCCTCTGTACTAGCAAATAAGTGAGTCCAGGGCCTCTTTGTCTAGCTCTGAGGTCAAATGCAAATGGCATGGCACATTGTGGTAACTGCACACCGAAGATCATGCCAAAGTATGGTGGCTACACTTAAAGCTCCTAATGGAGCAGTCATTGTCTTCTGCTGTCCTTGAACTGCTTCTGACATTGGAAAAGAGGTAGCAAGGTGTATGCTCAGTCTGTGTCCTAGGCATTTCTTGATACACTCATATAGGTATTTTCAGCAAGTTTCATGATTGCTGGGATCTTTTCTCCATGGTGATAGTATCATATGTATGTTGTCTGTGCCTTGATTATGTGCCTTAAAATACAGGCATTGCCATTAAAAGTGTATTTAAATGCTTATATTAAGTATTCTACCATGCATGGACAGACGTGGAAAGTAGAAAACGCATTCATTGTCATGCTAGGTTGTTGCACCTGCTATACCTGGGTCATTTGCAACCTTTATTAAAAGTGAAAAAACCTACTTATATACAAGCTGCATGTAGAGTATCCATATATTTGTTTATAACTTTGTTTTAGTGAAGAGAATATTTTGCTTAATTGAAAGCAACTCCCATGCAAGAAAGACATGGAGCTTTATAAAGAATATGTTCTCCTGACCCATAAATCTGTAAAATTGACTTACTGGTCCAATTGCAGTTGCTAGAGTGCAGTTCTGCAATCTGTTTAGTTGAAGTAGTTTGTGCAATTTATGGTGTGGCAGAATTGAATATTTGAATGCCTACTTATTTTGTATGTAGTACTTGATAAGAACTTTTAAGTGTGAGTTATGGTAAAGCAACTGTTAATCTCTGCCTTTCAAAGGTAGTTGGAAAGCAAATTTTCATGAGCAATGGCTTACTAAATGTCCAGGCAATGACATTACTTCAGTGGGATCTCAGAGATGAATAATGTATAGCATAAAATTTTCTAAAACTACGGGACACTGAGACAAGAAACTTGTCTCTTCTCCCTTTTTTGTGTGCCCTTCATTGTTCACAAAATGTCCTAGTTTGCCTGATATGGAAAGTTTATTGAAGAAGACATTTTTTACAAACCCTTCAGAGTGTTCTTGGAGAATTCAGGAAAATATGTTGTGCTGGAAAATACATTGGTTAAAATATTTTAGTTATTTCGTCATAATATTTAGAAATAGAAGGACTTCTAGGGTATGCTTATTTGTATTATTTGTAGTTTAACAGACAGTTCCTGTAAATAGTTGGATGCTTAATTTATAAATAATGTCACCTGATACTATTGTTGGTTTCTAAAATAAGAAAAGTCTGTTGAGACTGTTTGCTTAAATTGTGGTATAACTAACAATATGCAGCAGTGTGAAACAGGTCACCTAAAACAAAAAGAAAAAAGGAAAAGGCTGCTTTTCCAGAAATTAATAGGAATTAGTACTTTGTATGTTAAAAGGAAACTTTTTCAACAGTTTAACCATAAAAAAGCAGCATGTTTACAACTGTGAAACTGAACTATCAGTATCAGAAACCTTACCTACCCAGGGTTTCTCTCAATGAACTGAATATAAAAATTGCAGTTCTGAGCTGTAAATACTGTGTAACAAGTCACAACTTGTGTATAGATTGTATATAAAAAACCAGAAGGTGGTATTAGCTCCCATCAAGGTGGGAGCCACCTGTGGTTCCTTCTTGCTTGCTTTCTTGGTTCATTATGACACAGTGACCCAATTTTGAACGCACAGCATCATCTATTCCTGGAAATCTCTGGAGTCTGTGGTTATAGCCTTCCTCTTGAGCATGGAATTTGGGAGCCTAAGCCAAGATCTTGCAGTTCTTGGGCCAGTAATCTAGCCTATGATGTAAAATGTGGAAGATGCTGATTCTGCCATTTTTTCAAACAAGTTCTGTACTTGAGACTTACATTTGTATGCCTCCACTGACAGGTATGCCTATCCTTTTTTGTTCCTTATAACTCCCTATTCATACCCAACATGTTTTACCCATGGAAGAAGAAAGGTAGTCACCTAGAGAAGTCTGGTTTGCCTATAGAAGGGCTCAGTTTCTGCACAAGAATATATAATTTAGTTGGTTTGAGTTGTCCACCCTAGATTTCAGAGGATGTATCTAAATGATATGACAGAATAGCTCTTCCCAGCTGCCATTTCAAGGTGTGTAACACAGTCACACACTGGCTATTTCTGGGGATGAGACATGGTGATAGTGGCTTTTAGTCTAATCATTGAAGAAAACCAGTCACATAGATATGGCAGAACCCTTGGTGAGCTCCATTGGGTCCCTATAACCAAACTCCTCTGTCACCTTACATGTAGTGAAATGTAATCTCTTTCCATTGATTGTGTAGGGACCTTAGAATACTAATCTCAGGATTAACATGGCCAGAACCTGCTATGAATCTTCCATGTCCCAGAAGTTAGGTTACACTATTACACATTAGTTCCATGGTGATCTTCGTTTTCTTCTCTTTGTTACAAGTAATTTTTTTGCATGAGTCTTTATTCTGGATGTGGCCCAGTCTGTGCTCTGCAGAGCTATCCAGCTGTATTAAGGTACAGCCAGGCTTGAAGCTGGTACCTATGTTAGTATCACAGGCTCCAGGCACACTTTTTAGGAAACAAAAATACCATTATTTGGCAAAATCAAAATAACTGTGAAAGTTTGAAACACTGGTGGGAAGAAACTGCTGTCAGAAAAATGATGGCAATAGATAGACTGTATTGTCAGTGCATATGGTGACTATTTTGGGGATGGTCCAGCAATGTCTCCTTTGCCATGCAACCGAAGTGTTACTCAACCAAAGAATGTTTCTACTTTGAGATGACCCCTCTACAGCAAATTATGCCAGGTTTTTGGACAGAATCTGTTGACATGGAAGTGCAATGTTGCTGGTTAAAACCAGGGATGGGGTTCAGTCCAGTGTTCACCATTTTGACAGCAGCCATACGATTTTTTTCTTTCATGGCACTGGACCAAGCTGTGGCATGGTTTAGCTCTAAGCCACCTAACTTTATTCCCTTTTTAGTGGGCTTGAAATGTATCAGTGCTCCTAACTGAAAACAGTAGAGAAAGCTTTTTAGGACCAAATGAAGTGATACATCCAATGGTAAACTTTGCCTTTTTATCCTTCTGTACAGGAGTGAAAAGGCATTTCTGTAGCCAGAAACACAATACTTTGCTATGATTTAATTTATTTTTTTTTTTTTTGCTTAAATATGCAGTGTCAGTACTTACATATTTTTAACTTTTTATTTTCACAATGGGGATTTCAAGCCTTGTGTATAATTGAAATGTGTAAAATTACTGTGAAATCTTAGTGAGGCAGATGCTGAATTTAATACGCATTTTTTTTGTTTGTTTTTGTTTGTTTGTTTTTTGTTTGTNAGAAAAAGGAGAAAACATCTGTAGTTAGGAATCAAATAGTAGAACCAATATGAAGACAAACAATGACTGTCACTAGGATGTTCATGCTGCTTTGTTTTTGTTCCAGTTTACTATGCAGTGCTCAAGTTTTTTGTTTTTTGTTTGTTTTTTTTTTTTTTACTGAGAAAGAAATTGACAGTAGTATTAATACGAAATATTTAATTTCATACTTAAACCAGTAACCTATGCTATCCTTCCCTCATTTATTGAAGATTATCAATATTCTTTCTTAATATTTGAACTATACAAAACTTAGCAATAGATTTTAATATTCAGATTAGGTGTTACCGTGTTTTTTGTTACTAGAAACCTGAAGTACCAGCTTTAACTTTCTGCCCAGCACCCCAGAATGGAAGTGAACATGCTCTTGAATTATCAGTGAACAGTACTATAGCATAGACCTCGGTGGAAATCTGGATGCTGCTTCAAATGTGAGTGCAGCTCATCCCATACTTTGTTTATGATTACACTCAAATGCTGTCAGCTCTTGTTCTTTTTGCATGACTTCTGATCTGCTGTTCACTGTGTTCTGGGAAGGGCAGCAGATTTCAAATGAGAGCTGAGGACAGTGATAGCATCAGAAGGAGTAGTTGCAAGGTATGGCATTTCAAAATAGTTTGAAACACAGGTGGGAAGAAAGTGCTGTAAAGAGAGTGATGGAGATAGACGACAGTGAATGGGAGAACACATCAAGTGTATGACTTGGGAAAAAGGTTGCAAAATGTAAGAAGGTAACAGTGAGAACTAGCCAAAGGAACAAATTAAGAGAAAGAAATCAGATGTGAAAAAGGGAAACCAAATCTGTGTATCTCATGTATCACTGATGATCTGCTGCAAGATATTTTGAAGTTAATGCATGTGATTTAACTGGGTCTTCAATGAAAAAATACAGAATTCAAGTAAAAAATTTCATCAGACCCATTAGTCTTGGTTTTAGATGGCTGGTAGATAAGAAGACATATATGAAAATTTGATGGAACTACTGGTAGGACATGATATATGAGAAGCAAATATGAAGGCTTTCAGGAAGTGTACTTGCCTTGTGATGAGTATTATCTGAGGAAATAAATGCTGAAATAAGTTTTAGTTAGACAGAAAATGAATCAGAGAAACATGAAGTAATTTTGGAAACAAAAAGGCTGAAGGGTGAAGTTTAGTCTAATTTCTTCTGATTTAGGGGCAGAACTATTTGCTCAAATAAACTAAAATGATTTTTTTTCTATCCCTGATTCTGGATTTATGTAATTTATGTTTCAGTTGTACACACTGTTTCCAAGTAAATTAGGTTATTTNTCTCTTTCAGTTTAAAGCCATTACCTCTTGTCCTATCACTAACTGCTCCTATAGAAAGCCCCTCTTTCTATTTCTTATAGGCTCTCTTTAAGTACTGGAAGGATGCCCTAATTTTAAGCTAGGGACAAGGTTCGGAAAACTAAGGCCCAGTTAGAATTAAACTTGGCTAGGGATGTGAAGGATAACAAGAAGGGATTCCATAGGTATCCTGCAAATGAAAGACAGACCAGGGACAACACAGGCCCACTCCGGAAGCTATCGGGTGAACTGGCTACACAGGATTTGGAGAAGGCTGAGGTTCTGCCTCGGTCTTCAATGGGAAAGGCTCTGACCTCATCACACAAGTCTTGGAAGGCAGACACAGGGATTGTGAGAATGAAGACCTTGGGCCCACTGTAGGAGAGGATCTAGTTTGAGACCATCTTAAGAACCTGAACAAGTCCACGGGAACCAGTGAAATCCATCCGCAGGTCCTGAAGGAGTTGGCAAGTGAAGTTGCTAAGCCACTGGCCATCATGTTTGAAAGATCATGGCAGTGCGGTGAAGTTCCTGAAAACTGAATAAAGGGAAATATAGCCCCCATTTTCAAGAAGGGAAAAATGGATGCCACAGGGAACTACAGACCAGTCAGTCTCACCCCTGTGCCTGGCAGAATCTTGGAGCAGATTCTCCTGGAAGGCATGCTAAGGCACATGAAAACCAATGAGGTGCTTGGTGACAGCCAGCATGGCTTCACTAAGGGGAAATCCTGCCTGACCAATTTGGTGGCCTTCTATGATGGGGCTACGAACTGATGGACAGGGGTAGAGCAGTTGATGTCATTTACCTGGACTTGTGCAAAGTGTTTGACACTGTCCCACGTGACATCCCTGTCTCTAAATTGGAGAGATATCAATTTGATAGGTGGGGCACTCACTGGATAAAGAACTGGCTGCATGGCCACACACAAAGAGTTGTGGTCAATGGCTCAGTGTCCGGCTGGAAGGCGGTGATGAGTGGTGTCCCTCAGGGATTGGTGTTGGGACTGGTCCCGTTTAACATCTTTGTCGCTGACATGGACAGTGGGATTGAGTGCGCCCTCTGCAAGTTTGCCAATGACACCAAGCTGAGTGGTTCGGTGGATACGCTGGAGGGAAGGAATGCCATCCAGAGGGACCTTGACATGCTTGTGAGGTGGGCTGATGCCAACCTCATGAACTTTAACCATGACAAGTGCAAGGTCCTACAGCTGGGTGGAAGCAATCCCAGGCACAGCTACAGGTTGGGCAAAGAGGAGATTCAGAGCAACCCTGCCGAGAAGGGCTTGGGGGTGGTGGACGATGACAAAATGAACATGAACCGGCTTCAGTGTGCGCCTGCAGTCCAGAAAGCCAACCATATCCTGGGCTGCATCAAAAGGAGTGTGACTAGCAGGTCAAAGGAGGTGATCCTGCCCTTCTACTCTGCTCTCATGAGACCTTACTTGGAGTATTGTGTGCAGTTGGGTGTCCTCAACATAAAAAATACATGGAGCTGTCAGAAGAAGTCCAGAGGAGGGCCATGAGGATGATCAGAGGACTGAAGCATCTCCCATGCAAACACAGGCTGAGAGAGTTGGGGCTGTTCAGGCTAGGGAAGAGAAGGCTGCGTGGAGACCTCATAGCAGCCTTCCAGTATCTGAAGATGACCTATAGGGTTGCTGTGGAGGAACTCTTCATTGGAGACTGTAGTGAGAGGAGAAGAGGTAATAGGTTAAAGCTTAAACAAGGGAGGTTTAGATTGGATCTAAGGAAGAAATTCTTTCCTGTTAGGCTGGTGAGATGCTGGAATGGGTTGGCCAGGGAGGTTGTGAGTGCTCCATCCCTGGCAGTGTTCAAGGCCAGGTTGGAGGAAGCCATTGGTGATGTGGTTTAGTGTGAGGTGTCTCTGCTTATGGCAGGGGGGTTGGAAGTAGATGATCTTAAGGTCCATTCAAACCCTAACTGTTCTATGATTCTATGATTCTAAGGTCTCCCTGTAGCCTTCTCCAAGCTGAACCATCCAAACTCCCTCAGCCTGTCCTGATAAAGGAGATGCTTCAGCCCTCTGATCATCTTCATGGCTCTCCCTTATAATAAATATATTTTTAAATATAAAGCACTTCCCCTGGGTAACAGGCAGGCAAACTCCCATTTGGCCAACACATTTTTCCAAATATTGTTGCCCAAGTAATTCAAACGTTAAGCTACTTAAGAACATATGTAAGATTTCCTTTACAGCAGAGAAATTCAAGATCAACTATGATCCATATTCTCATGTAGTATCTGTAGTCAACAGTGGGACTCATCAGGATTACTAGACTGAATCTACAGTTTGCTAGAAGAATGCATCTCTGACTTGAAAATTCAGTATGCTAACTAGACAAACCTGGGATATTTGAAGGAAATTTTTAGCATACTAAGAAACAATCTAGAAATGTTATTTAAACTGTCTTTAAAGGATGTAAGTAAGGGCAGGTTTATAGTAAGAAATAACCTCTTACGTTAGACCAACTGACACAGGAAAACAGATATAGAAGCTCCTCTTTAAATCCTGAAATCTATACTCTTGGAAACCTGTCTATGCTTTCCAGGTACCGCAGCTGGTTTACTGAAGTTCACTACCTTTTCAAGACAAAATGAAGCATAGGTCAGAGATTGATGACATCTCAAAAGACAGCATTATGTAATTATGAGAGTATTGCCTTAATTTATAGTTTTTCTCTATATATGCATTATTTTCCAACCAGCTTCCTGAGCTATACTCCTGCTGTCACTTATGCCTCTGTTCAACATTCAACACAGAAGTACTGTCAACAGTGGCAAGAGCATGAAAACCAAATGGTTTTGCATTGGAAATGCTACCATGTCCTTAAAGAAACAATCTTCTAGTTCTTTTCCTCTGGTATGAATGTGAAGTGAAAGTTCCTTTCTATGACTGTATCATCTTGTAATAGAATCATAGAATCATTGAATAGTTAAGGTTGGAAAAGACCTTAAGATCAGCTAGTTCCAACCCCTCTGCCGTAAGCAGGGACACCTCACACTAAATCATACCACCCATGGCTTCGTCCAACGTGGCCTTGAACACTGCCAGGGATGGAGCACTCACAACCTCCCTGGGCAACCCATTCCAGAATCTCACCACCCTAACAGGAAAGAATTTCTCCCTTATATCCTATCTAAACCTCCACTGTATAAGTTTTAACCCATTACCCCTTGTCCTCTCAACACAGTCCCTAATGAAGAGTTCCTCCACAGCAACCCTATAGGCCACCTTCAGATACTGGAAGGCTGCTATGAGGTCTCCACGCAGCCTTCTCTTCTCCAGGCTAAACAGTCCCAGCTTTCTCAGCCTGTGTTTGCATGGGAGATGCTTCAGTCCTCTGATCATCCTTGTGGCCCTCCTCTGGACTTGTTCCAACAGATCCATGTCCTGTTTATGTTGAGGACACCAGAACTGCACACAGTACTCCAAGTGAGATCTCCCGAGAACAGAGTAGAAGGGTAGGATCACCTCTTTCGACCTGCTGGTCACACTCCTTTTGATGCAGCCCAGGATACAGTTGGCTTTCTGGGCTGCCAGAGTACACTGTTGGCTCATGTTCATTTTCTCATCAACCACCACCCCCAAGCCTTCTCCACAGGGCTGCTCTGAATCTCCTCTTTGCCCAACCTGTAGCTGCGCCTGGGATTGCTCCCACCCAGGTGTAGGACCTTGCACTTGTCATGGTTAAACTTCATGAGGTTGGCATCAGCCCACCTCACAAGCATGTCAAGGTCCCTCTGGATGGCATTCCTTCCCTCCAGCGTATCCACCGAACCACTCAGCTTGGTGTCATTGGCAAACTTGCTGAGGGCGCAGATCGACAAGGATGCTGTGTGGGACAGTGTCAAACACTTTGCACAAGTCCAGGTAAATGACATCAACTGCTCTACCCCTGT
>NDXB01006723.1:23964-38864 GCA_002631895.1 Agapornis roseicollis | reverse complement strand
GAACTAGATGATCTTAAGGTCCTTTCCAACCCTAACTATTCTATAATTCTATTCTATGATTCTTGCTATGTCATTGTCATGAGTTTGGATAAAGGCCAATCAACTTGCAGGCAGGCCTTTCTTTACAATCAAAAGCTTGCTAAGTTTCTAATTACCTCTCAAATTCTGCCAGACACTTTTGGCAATATTTAAAGGTTTTTTTGTAATTGCATCTGATAAGCTAAATCGCTTCCGTAAGTTCTGAATCTGTACACAAAGAGCTTATGCACACGAATTTCCCAGTGTCCTGGAAGATAACCCCCCAAAACCAGACTACATATTAACACTGTCACTCAAGCTGAAATAGCCTAAAGGAACAAGTGGATTTTCTTTACTATACTTTAAATTTCATTACACAAAAGATACTACCTGCCAAGTTCTTCTGAAATAGAGAGGCGTATGTTTCAGTGGAAGAAAAAGCATGAATGTCAGGTCACAAATACATACTATACTCAAGCGTTAACTGAAAATTCATCTTGCTATTTGCTTATTCCCTTCATCTCTCATTTTATGTGTATAAAAGTTATTAAAGTTTCCCTTAGGAACAGTCTACACTTATGTTTTTAGCTTCTTTTTTTGACGTTGAAAGTATGCATCACCAGAACTTCCTCAACTGCCAGCAATTAAATTAGGTAAAACAGTATCAAGCAATTTTGAAAATCATTTTCAAAGAAACTACTCCCTTTGCAATAAAATTGAGCAAAATATCTGTAACTCCTTGTCAGTATCCTAAAAAACTAATTAGGTCTTTGCTTTTGATAAAGTAAGCTGACAAGAACCTTTCACATCTTCTGTGAGATCCAATTTGCCTTGGAAATTTCTATTTCCCTTTTAGTGCGTCACATGCGATTCATCCAAATACAAAGCAAAAAAGAAAAAAAAAAAGCCCACAGAGAAAAGGGAAGATCAAGTGCTTTTGCACTTGGACTAATGAATAACGTGCATCATTATTCCAATCATAGTATAAATATTTTAAATCTAAACTTTCTGGCCTAGCAGTTTATCAAATCTACCTCCAGAGTCACCATACAAATGACTAACTCAAGGTTGCTTTTTTACCAAAAATAGTGCAAACTGCCAGAAAATTGGCTGATGTGCCCACACCATGACCTCCATTCTATTAGGCATCACCAGAATCTAAACATTAACCTAATGGTTACTGAATCTCATGGCCCTTGGGAACTGCTGAAATGCCTTCCAGCTTGGCCACCACTACTTCTGATGTTAGAAGGGAGAAAGCAAACTAATAATTCTATTTTTAGAGTTACTTTCTTCATTTGCCCTGCTTCATGAAGGCTGAAATATTTAAAAACAAAAAGATTCAACTGGGGTTAGTCATATTCCAAAAAATCTGAGCAGCTGCAGTCCCCCAGAATGAAGAGGCAGGGTGCCCATTTTCTCAGTTACTCTTAAATTTAATTTCAGTATATTTTCCCATTTTCTAAAAACCAAGTAAGAAACAAAAAGATGAAACATCAAGCAGTGATCATCTTTTACACACTGGGCAAGACTTTTTTTTTTACCATCCAGTTTCTACATGCCAACCATTATTCTTCCAAAAAGCAACTGGAGTGGTTTCTTTCAAAACTCCTTTATAGGGATTGTTTTTTTCACTGCTCTTCCAATATTCAAATCAGAAATGCAATATTGTTTGTCCTCTGAATATTTTGTATCAAGTTGTCAAACACAAGCAAAAAATCAGCAAAGTGATATCCTGGCATAAATTTATATATCACAGCAAATCCTTCTCCCTCTTTTCCAATCAGTTTTCATAGATTTACACATTTTGAAGCTAGAAAGGACCTTTCGGATCAGGTATCTTAATCTTCTCTTCAACCTGTTACAGGGTAGGTTATGCCAAGAAACCCTACATAATCAGTTGTTTATTAATCCACTGTGGATTTACAGACAATACATTACATGGCTAAGTAATCTTTTTTGAAGCTGGATTATGCTCATTATTAAAACATTCATTTGCTTTTTACTGTGAAATTATCATAGACTTGCTTGTGATTTCCATTTCCAAAAGTGCCAGTTTTTCAAAGACTGCAGGACAATTATACTTATTTATATCAGGTAAGAATCTCATATCCCAGAGCACAGTTTCGCATCATTACTGCTTAAGACGTTAAGATATAAAATGGCAAGACTTTAAACAACTTCTCTAAAAATTTGTTTCAAATTGCTGATAAGCACATGGGCATTGAGGCATTCAGTTCTGTAGCAAGACAAAATATGATGAGCTACTTTGATCAGACACAGGCATTCTTGTGTCCCGGAGTCACAGGGGCAGACACCAGCTTATCTCCATAAATGTTTGTAAAAACCAGGTTCTAGTCCTGATAGGAGCTCTTGGTGGTTAATGTAGTATATATCTACATATTATAGACACAAACAGTATTATATTTTAGTACTATAAAAACCTATTATACTAGAATATCTTAGTTGCAGTCCCATACTTAGACATTACTCTACAAACATAAAGCAATTACAAAATGCAGCAAATTAATTCGCTTTTATTTATGCAAAATAACAATTACCCAGGTCTTATATACATGAAGCAGGTAACTTCACCTGCATTTTTCTTCACTGTTTCACAGGGGAAATCATTAGGCTTATGTGCTCACACCAGTGCTATTAAAGCACAAAGCAGTCACAAGTGAGACTGATGCTGTTCCTTCATATTGTACCCAGAGGTAAACACTTGCTGCAGTCTGTTTAGTGAAAGCAACATCCCACACCACATCTTTTCAGAACACCCTGAAAACCCTCCCTTAGCTGGACGACTGATTAGCAGTTCAGATATGGAGGCTAACCATAGTGGAATGATTGCAGTGACTAAGGCTGGAAACAGACCATGGCTTGCAGCTTCCCTTGAAATGAAGAGCTGATGCTAACCATATATATGATACTTGTCAGGCTGCTGGTGAAGTGTTAAACCCCAGTTGCATCAATCAAATGTCAGAATTCCAGAACAGATTATACTGCTGTGAATCCATATTGTGAAAAATGAAGAAAACAGCTGAATCCAAAGAATGTGTATGTATACTCAGAGTCATCACAGGCTGGTGTGTGAAAATGGCACATATTAACAGTTGGGGGTTTTAATTAAAAAAATAAGGTTAAAAAACTACCAAATGGTACACTGGAATTATTTTAATAAGGAAAATAAAACCATAGGCTACATTATAAATCATTAGCAAATGTCTCTGTATTAAGAAAAAGAACATTTCAAAAGTGAGGATTTCAATGTCAAGAGGAAGCAAATCTATATCTGAATTAGCATTTATTCATTATTGATATGCATATGAATCAGAAAGATGCACATACCACAGATGACTGTTGTGTTTACACGTTTCAGCGGTTTTCCATATCTGAAAATAACAGTACTGAAGTTGCATGCATGAATGGTTTCAAACCTAGGAAGAATGCATGCTGGGAATAAAAGGAAGGATAAATTCTAGAGATAACAGATTCAGCATACTCAGCACTAGTATCTCCTTTGCGGGGGAAAGAGTGAAGAAAAGACTGGAAGAGTGGGGAAAAAGAGAACCGCCACAGATTTGCTGAGGAACAGATCTTTCCAAACACCTTTGGTGGCATGTGTACCTACACACACACTTCATTTTTTACATAATAAGAATGCTTAAAAGAAAACATGTTTGGCCACACCCATAAGCTAGCTCCTAAAGTCTCACCAAAGCTGATAGCCTGTGTTTGGAACAAACAGTAGAAGCAGCTTGGTTTTAGGGACAGTCAGAGGGCAACTCAAAAAGAAATGTATGAGATTCACTGCCACAAAGATGGCAGTGAATGAGCATGGAGAAAAAAGAATACTAATGACAGACAGCTGAGGAATCCTAAAGGACAACAACAGTGACAAATGACTTCTGAAAATTAAAAAGAAGAATTAAAAGTTCTTCAAAATGAAAAAAACACCACCATGTTATTTACATGTTGTGGGAAGGTCCTTTAAATGAGTGTACCAAAAAGAGCATAGGTGCAAAGGTCCTGCTCCTCATTCATCATGCACTAACATTCTTTCTAGTAACTTCAGCTGAATGTACAGAAATTCTCATTTAATTAATTCCTGAGTGTTCAGTGAGAGCTAGGCACCACACTGAGTAGTACATATGGGCTAGACAGAGAAATACACACAGTTGAACTGTTACTAGAACATCTAAACTAGATACTCATGGATTTAAACAAGAGTTATGCTTTTAAGTAAGAGCTGAGCCTACAGCACTGATACCTACACCACTGAAGACCAGGTTATTCTAGAGATTAAAAATTCTTCTAACTGGAAAGAGAATATGCATCAAATAAAACAGCATTACTCCTTATGACAGTCCTGGCATTCTACTAATAATAAAATTCAAGCTCTCTCCTTGCACAAAATACTTATGTACCTCAATTACAATCAAATAAGTGAGAGCCACAATGTGGCCAACAGCGCTCTAGCTAGTAATAACGCAAAATAAATCTGATGTTCCTTAGCTACAAACTGAGTTTCATCTTAAAACCCCAACAGCACCACCACCTTTGTACTAAGCTTCAAGTCATGAAATAGAAGTCAATACTAAACTCTTTCTGGCTGTAGCCAAGCACAGCTTTGATTCTAGACAATCAACTCCAAGTTATTTCTAATAGGCATGAAAGAGACAAGTGCAGAAAGACACCATCTAATGGTGAAGGCACTGTATATAACTGTAACACTGAGACATGTGGAGAGCAGCAAGATTTCTGCCTCAGCTTTAATTCTTTGGCTTTGGTACACTCAATGTCATGGAAAGTTTGATTTATGAAACAGAGGAGATTTTAAAACTTCTGCTAGATGGAGAAATCACTTACCGCTGCACTGGAAGAGCCAACACTGCACACATAATCTTGCCAACAAAAGAAAGGAAAATAAGTGGTCCTCAGATGTAGTACAGTAATTTTAGTATTTTCTAAATACTAAAGGAGAGTCTCCAAAGTGTACTGTCATTCCCCAGAAGACAAACATGTTATACACAGTGAACCATCCTACAGCAAAAATGAAGAGTTGCATTTGACTGACTTTGTTTCAACCTACAGAGGATTTCGAGCTGAATCAACAGAAGAAAATAATAACCTAATGGTAGTTTTCAGTGATAGAAGGTTAAGTATAAACACCTACTTGTAATTTTTATACTTGCATTTCTTCATTACACCATTTCAAAGCAGTACTTAAATTTGCAGGTCAGTAGCTTAAATAATACCTAGAAGCTTTTTTGAATTGAGCCCTAAGGCAGTCCCGATGGGAAGGCCTGTACCGGGAATCAAAACACAATTATATAGACTACTTCCCACACCAACATAAGTCTTAAGCTCATTTTCAAAATAGCAGCAATGGCCTCAACTAAATCATACACCTGCCTGTTACACATCTACAGACTTTTTGCTGTTTAATATTCAGAGCTTCTTCATACTGTCATGAACTATTTCAAATGGAAAATTTTCATGCCTGGGTCATCAGAAAGAAATCATCTGCAAGATCACTGATTTGTTTGGTTGTTTTTTTTTTTAATCTGGCACAGAAAGTAATTAGTCAGCATTATTTATGCCTCTATAAATTGATGATTTCTGCAAGACAAGAACAACCTTTCAGAGCTCTTGATCCTACAGAAGAGTAAACACTGTTTGTAAACTCTATTCACAACAAGGGGGGGGACACACAACAAAAAGAGAGAGAAGAAAATATCATAGTAACAAGGGACACAGAAATAGCTTTGGTCTATTACCTACCTGGTCATTTGACATACCTGCACTACTGTGTTTATCACAGCTTTTGAAAGAGTGTTTCATCTTAAAAAATACATCCCAAGAAAGGGAGAGTTCATATTTGCATTGCCCAAGATTAAGGTCGGAATCAGAGGCTCATAACCATCATCCTGGCCTGCACATGTATCCTCAGATACCGAAGTACAGTATTTATCAGATCAACACTCAGTACCTACTCTCCCTCTAGAAAGCTGAAGTGATCCTGATTCCTTTTTTCAATGTCCCTAGATTGACATCTCAGAGCAGAAGGCGTCCCTCAGCCCTTAGATTATCTGGAGGGGGAGGGAAGGTACTTTCTTGCTAGAGGAAGAATCACATATAGGCTCAGATATTTTTGGAAGTCCCAGAATCAGCAAAGCACTTTAGTGGGCACATTATGGCATTTCGGTACTGCACAATACAGGGCTGTGCAGGCCAGAGAAGCAGAATAACCTTCTTAGGTGGTGCTACACAGAGGCCATAACTCCACATGTAATTAAAAAAAAACCCAGTTCTCAGGCAGTGGCAAAGCTGATGTAAGCAGCTATGTACTGCATCTGCCCTGCCACACAATTTTTTCCTGCTTTTGTTCTCCCCACCATCCAAACTGTGCACATACATCTATTCCAAAATGCCTTCAAAATTAGGGCAGTTCTGTACCTAGAGCTTTACCTGAGCTGCTTTACAACACAACAAAAGTAACTGGAAATGGAACTAATGAGTCAGAAACAAGAGGTCAAAAGTTAGGTCTTTTTACATCAGCTTTATCACCATAACCAACATATCATAGAAGGAGCTTTAACATTCCATATTCTTCCAGACAAATCTCACCCAGCTGCATAGCACCAGAAGTAGCAGCCTAGAACTATTACTTCTGCCTAAGGCTAGGTTCTCACAGATTGCTTGTACTGGCATATGGAAAGCTGTATACACCCCTTCATTCACCCATACAGACACAAATGCTTTCAAAAAAGCAGGGTCTGCTACAGATCCCCATATCTTTCTTTATGAGGTTAGCTGGATTTTCTTCTCTCATTTTATTGTGTCATATGTGGAAGGCATTATTGTGCCTTCAAAATACTCCCTTTGTAAGCAGAAAAATACTATGTTGGGAACAAAATTTCAGCTGGATGCTTTAACACTGTAAAATAACACATCTAGTAATCTGTAGCAGTAACAAACAGCAGACATTATTTTGCTTACAGTAAAGCAGGTATACTGTTTCAAGAGATTAGGAAAAGCTTTTGATGGTTCACAACTCCAACACTTTTTAGATCAAAATGTACTTTGCAATTTCTTCTGTTTTAGCATGTGTTCACTGGTGACTCAATTTTCTGACAAATACTTATTTAATACTTTTCCTTAATAGAAAAGTCAGTGATAAAACCAAAAAATATGGATGGGAGAGCCATAGTAAGAATAAGGTGCAAACTCTTTCAACTTTTTTCTTTGTTTTCTGCTACCTCCAAATCTTTGATTTATTTGCCATTTCATATCACAGGTGGTTTGGGAAGTGTAATTCCTATCTATTTTTAATAAACTAAGGTTTACACACCTACAAAAATAATGGCCTAGCAAAAAAACTCTTTTAGTTTTGCCAAGCAGGATGTTTTGAAGACACTCTAAAGAGAAGTCATGGGAAAGTAGTCCCTCCTGTATTTGAGCCACCCATAAAGCACATGAAATTATTTCACATTGCTTCAAATGTAGCCTGCTAATCTTTAGGTACTCCTAGAAGCAAGAATAGTGAAGTAATGGTATGCCAAAGGGGACCAGTAAGTGAGTTTTGTAGTCTGTCTCCAATCTGGATGCAGATGTTGAAAAATAGCTGGCACTGATAGCATCTAGGATACATGCAAATAATTCCTTTTATACCTATCTCATCCAGGTTGCTGAATCAAGAGGCTATAGAGCAACGCACCCCCTTCTCAATCACAGATTAATCTGTTAGTCCCAGAAAAGACAAGAAGTGGTAAACTGCATTACACAAAGTAGAAATTAATAAACAACTCTGACCAACATTTACCCTTAGGCCACTTTTCTGCCACAGAGGTGGACCATATTCTCAGCCAGACTACTTGACGCTCTTGTCATTGGAGCACACTCCTGGGAAATGTGGCATTGACTACACTTTGGCTGTGATAGAAATGAAGTGACTCACTACTAATTCCCCAAGCAAGCTTCTCAGCTCCTAGGCTGCTACCCAAAATGCAAGCACTCCTTCAACCAGTTTTCCCATTTTGGTCCAAACTTAGTGACATCATATGCTCCAGGCACACCATTACACCACACCTGCAGAGGAAGCTCAGGTTTGCAAATAGCATTGGCACCTGGATACTGAACATGGACAATATCCATGGTGCATGCCAGAACCCTGATGTAAATGTTGGTGCTTCTTTCTCATTGTGTTTTACAGATCACAAGATCATGAAAAAAATTAGGCTGGAAGGGACCTTAGGGGGTCTTCAGTTCAACCCACTGCCCAAAGGAGGTAGCGCTGTGAAATCAGACCAAATAGATTTGTCCTACATTAGAAATCTCCAGGCCTGGACAGTGTATAACCTCTCTGGGAAACTCCGTCCAATGATTGGCTTCCCTCATGGTGAAAAAAAATCTTCATTGTATAGTCTCTGAACTTTTCTAGTTTCAGCTTGTGCACAGCCTTAGTCCTTAACATTTGCTTCTGAGCTCAGCTCTCTATCGGTAAAGTGGACCTAATAATCATTCCCTGTCTTTAGGTAGAGGAGAGGTTGTAAGACTACATCATAGAAACCTAGAATGATTTAGGTTGGAAAGGACCTTAAGATCATCTAGTTCCATTACTTATTATCACTCATTATTGTTAGCTCTATAATGCAAAGGGCTCACATATGAGAACTTTGTAGACCACCTATGTAAAAAAGGTACTTTAACACATTATGTATTTTATTGAGCTCCCAGTTTGGAGAAATGTCATCTGAATAGTTCTGTATGATCTGTAGAGGGACTTGTGGGGGAGTGGGAGAAATAACTGGAAGAAGATCAATAGTTCATGCAAGAAGAAAGCTCCAGCTTTGATTGCAAACTCATAACAGATGAAGGAGTGACATGACATTCACTCCTTAAGATTCAAAGCACTGCTCAATGTTAATCTTGAGCATAATCTAATGTATGCATGCACCAGGTAATAATTAGAAGATAGCTTTTGTTTCTTTTTATATAATCAATCTCTCGTTTCAACAGTATTGTTTTACCATTTGTGAAAAGGCATCCCTCTCTCGCAATAAGTTCAAAACTAAGGAATTAAATTCTCTTAAAGGTCTCTGTTTAAGAACACTCAAAACTTCTACTTTCAGCAGAGCCAGTCAACAATGTGCTTAAGTGCTCTCCTGGATTAGGGCCATAATTTGATTATGTATTGCATGAGATCAAGCTGGCAGTTGATTTAAAAATATTTCCTTGAAACATCCACGGATTTAGAATTATATAATTACACCATTTTAGATCATTTAATGAGGTTGCAAAAATGTATTAATAGTAATATGTCACTTGGAAGCTCATGCTGTTGGACTTATGGTTACTAAGGCAGCCTGCCTTAATAGAGCAGGAGGACAGGAAAAAACATCTTCGTGAAAATAAAAAAAAAAAAAACAAAAACAACCCACAACCTTCTAAACATTATACTTAGGAGCAATTTTGCATTAATATCTAGAGTAAACAAAACCAGAGTAGGATACGGTATACTACCCAGGTTTTAATATTACTCACTTGAGATTACCTTTATTACTCACTAGCATCTTCAAATACTGGAAACACTAACAAAATGTTGACTTGACAAAATGCAACCATGTATTCTGCTCCTACTTCAGCCACTCAGCACACGTGCACACATCAGCGATAGCAGCCACATGACATACATCACAGGATCCTTCAGCTGGGCATCTCAGTCCTTGGGTTTCTTAGATAATTATGCCAGAGTAACACAACTTGCTCTTGCAGTCTTGTCCCTCAGAGTTTAAAATTCAGAGTTCTTCCCTAAAGAAATCTGTATTTAGTAAGTGCTCCAGGACATACAATTTACATACAAGTGTTCAGAATCATAAAAAAATGCTGACCACCAAGTACCTGAAAATGACAGGTTGCTGTTCCAAAGGTAACAAGATATAATGGATAATGCTCTTCTGCACCAGAGGAACATAGCTATGAGCACTTCTTGAGTGTGTCTATGCACACACTGTATATTTCCTTTTATTTTTATGAGTTGGGCTGGTCAGCCCAATTTCTATTTCCTGTGCTACACTGCATCCATCTGACTGATATGAGGTGGACTTGCTTTTCACAAGGAGGGGAGAACTCACAACATGATAGGAGTAAAAAGAAAGTGAACAAAATATCTCAGCTTTCATGTTTCAGGAAACACTCATACTTACAGAAAAAATATAATCTGTTTTCCAATGAAATACACTCAATCAGAACATCCATATTACTGAACAGATGGAACCATGTCAGTATTCATGCACGGAACTGGGAGAGTATGGATATTCCCCAAAAAAGCGCTAAAATAAATAAGTGAACACGAGGGGGAGCTGTAAGCGCAGAAGGAGAGGCACAAACGGCACCACGGAAGTCTCTTGCAATGGCCCAATTTCTTCACTATCTCCATGAAATACACTCTCTCAGTTCAACTCCTCTAGTTAAAAAACGATCCACACTACAATAAGTGCGCCCATTTTATTACTGTTTGTGTTCTTTGGATGGAATTAGCATTGCTATGCATACCCCAAAAATATGAAATCTAATTACTACCTCAGCTATTCAACATACTGTAACATACTTTGCAAGAGAGATCAATAAGCAGCAAGACATGTCCATCCACATTTTAGTGACATTCCACAAAGGAGTTAGTAAGAATATACAGAGAGGATATAAAGACTGGGAATTGTTTAAATACTGGATTTAAAAATATACAGAATGAACAAGGTACACAATGCTGCTGCTCTTAATAGGTTATGTGTATGTGCATGAAGAATAAAGAAATAAAAAAGAAGTGCTCAAAGGTACACTGTAGAAGATAACAGCCAGTAAGATGATGTATGATGCAGTGTGTGAGGAGCAGCCTTGTCTTCTGCAGACTTGTGCTTCTGAAGAAGTGAATCCTCCAGTGCAGGTTTCAGTCACAAGCTAAGAGCACTGAGCAGACTGCCTCGGGAAGTAAGTCACAGCAGCAGTGGTGCTGGGCTGCCTGACTGAAGGAATACAGGTGACAAATATGACAGTGAACAGCATTTGAGGAACAAATCAGCAATACCTGCTTGGTGGGAAAAGTAGATTTGAAGCACACTCTGTATTAACATTTAGGGTGTAAACTGTGAGTCCCAGAAGACCAAGGAAAGGACAGAAACCCTAAAATGCTCCTAGAGTCCAATCTGAGGGCTAGGCCCTGGGAAGGAGAATCAGCTGGCATTTTGAAATCACATTCTCCATATGTAGATGGTGACAGTAAGCACAACATCCTGATTTTTACTTTCTGAACTTCCTTCCTCTACTACATGTAATCAATAAGAAATAAACAACAGAAAGGTCCAGTTACACTACACACCTCTTGTTGCTTGTACTGTGAGACAGAGCAGTAATGCCTGCAGCACCATAAGTGAGGCAACTAAATGTCCTTCAAAGTCACATGTACACAAGTTCTTCCAAAATCATATTCATCACAGACAAATCTCTTAATGAAAGCAATTCACAAAATCCCAAGACAAGGCAAAGCAAAATGGAAAGTCACAGTCCAAATGTAAAGAAATACAAAGTAAATACAAGCAAGAAAGAAATACCAGCAAATTAACAAAGAAGTTGGCAATCTTCCTACCATCTTAGCTGGGCCTTTACCAAAATACACTCTAGAACTGTGACTCTGGAGATCAAACCCCTCTCATGTAACACTGAGTATGAAGGATGCTTGGCTTAGAACAGAAAAGTAAGATACACCAAATTCAGCTTGCAACATATTTGGGATGCCTGTCTCTATTAACGATAAACACTGTCTACATGACTAACAGTCTGAATTTTAAATGGCTAATGTCACATGGAATTTACTCTCACCATAAACAATCAACATGATATGCATTACAGGGAGAAAAACTTTTAATGGTAAGTGCTCACTGGTCTTTAAGGAGACAAATATTCGACAGCTAAAAACAAAAAAACCCCACCTAACACCCACTGACATCACTGGTTTTGAATAGGCGAGTATTATTTTACATTTGCAGATACAATAGCTACAGCAGAAGATTTGATACATCATTTGAAAGGTCTGTAATTTTGTCATTAAATATTTTCAGGAAAGAGTTATTTCAAATGTAATATTCAATTTGAGAAACAATCTAAGGGTATCTTGGGTATACATAACTGCCTAGCATTGAGTATGGTTATGACTGTTTTTGTAGTATTCTGCAGCTTCCATTACTGTAACATAGCATCTCAGTCTAATGCATGCAATTTCATTGTACTTCTGTGAGACAGAAGTGTTTTTAGTCAAACTCCATAAATGAGGCCTGAAACATGGAGGATTTGATCAGAACCACCAAATTTAGAGCTAAAACAGTACTAATACAGTGCTTGAGGAAATAAGTCTAAAGAAATGATACAGAAAGTCTGCACTAGTGGTTAGCTACCCCTGGAGGAAGCAGGAATTCACCACCTCCCTGTTTATCTGGCAAGTTCCCCAGGCAATTTTGCCTGCTCAGAGCAATCTTCATCTGGGGAAAGAGGCAATTAGCTTTTACCAGAGCAACGCTGCTCTCCAGTAGCAGGGTAAACCAGCATAAAATATGGCAAAGTCCCATGACAGCCTAGATCAATTAGGTATGCTCAAAGTACTTCTTCTATATCTCAGTAAGAATGAGTTCAGCACAAGCCACAGTCACTCTGGCCATTTTCATTAAAAGAAGTTAAACCTAAATTCTTCGATTTCCAGACTAGCACTCTCACATCTCTCTCATCACTCATGCAAGAGAGTACCTAAAAAGATTCCAATTATAACTATCTCAATTACAAACCTGACGTTGATTCATATAGCATAACAGTTCTGCATCTTTGCACATTTACTAATAGGTCAGTCCAAAATTAATGATGAAATGTTGCTAGTGAGGGAAAACATCTCTACAGTTCCCTACCTGCTACAGTTCCCAAACTGCTAACTTCTGAACATGAGTTTTCTCCTACAGTCAGCAACTTTTGCTCTCTGCTGCTTCACTTCTTCCTTACCTCAACAGCTCATCGTGCTCTGTATGAAAGACTCTGTAGTGAGGGCAACTTACCCAATCTTACCTGAGCTATTTGTCAAAAACTCATTTTTGTGTTCAGAAGTTTTCACCAATTTCACTGGGAGTGCTGCAGGTATGATTGGAGGTTAGAGACCTACAACACTCCAGAGAAAAAATTCACTTCCAAAACACAGCAAAAAGTTTTAACTTTCCCCCTGCTGTTGAAGTGCCAAGATGCCCAGGCACCTAAGGATGCACTCAGTGAGATTGCCAAAGACATTGAATTCCAACTGAGATCCAGAGAACTGAGAAACTACTACAAAGATTTCAAAAAAAAAAAAATCTGTCCATATCTAAGCGCTGAGACCCTTAAAATCCCCCCCCTACACTTCATTTCCCTCTCCTGACTCTAACGAGACTGGAACTAATTAATTTTTAGTAATACATCCAGTTGTTTCACTGTCAGAGAAACAATTTCTATGGAGAGGAGTACAACTCATATCACATCAATATTTTGCTTTATTAAACTGCCAATATCAGTTCCATATATTTGGAGGTGCACACATAGGTAAAGAAACTAATTTTTAAGGAGGACAGAGCATGTGCTAACATCATCTGGCACTGTGCCACAGGTTAAGGACAACAGCCTCAAGAGCAGCAATTCACAGTTTCTGGTTTACCACCCAAGGTCACCTACCATGATTCAAGGTACTTTTATGAAAAAGATAGCACAGGAAGATTGCCTGGAAGTCGTTCATTTTCATCATCTCTCTCTCCAAGAAGGAAACACTCAACCAATGGCTACTTTGCCTTCCACCAGGCAGATTAGTTTCACTGTGATCTTTTTCAGATGTATAACCCATGAATTTTAAATTGGTTGTGAAAGTCCACAGAACCACAGTTTAGCATCTTCCATCTGTACTGACTTAAACACTCCTCTTGAAGAGCAACAATAATAGATTTGAAATATCCTTTCCCTTGGCTCCACTCCTTTTTCCTACTTACCTATAAGCTTTCAAACCATTTTGATGACACAGGGGTATTTCAGTACTTTTAACAACAAAATTGAGCACATCAGTATTTTCAGTATGTAATCAGTGAAGGAAATAAAAACACCTGACAGCAACTCTGTGATTCTGTATGTTTTAATATCACAAGTTTCACTGTTTAAAATTATGAATAAGTTTCACAGACTGCAACATAGCCTTGCTGTGAAAGGAAAATAGTTCCACAATAAATTAAGAGAAAACTTTAAATTCTTTCTCTTTTATAAGGTGCATTAGTAACACAAATTAAGAATAATGTCTCTGAAAATACCAAAATAAAGGATCTTTCTCTCAGTGGAATTAAGACTTTAATACTTTGCTTTGATCTGCATTACACAGTATTCTTTAAATCCAAGAGCACAAAATTCCAGACTTCTGTAAATAACCTGGAGCCTGCTAGCACAAATCTGTCAACTAATAAATCCCTCTTCATCTCTCCAAAGGCTGCATTTTTAAAGGTCATTAGATGGTCAGCTCACACACTAGCTTTACAGATCATGTAAATATAACAAAGACATATAAAAACTCCATTACCCACTTTAAGCATCAGTGCTTCTTAAGCTTGTTATCATCCCTGGTGTAAATCAGAGAACTTCTGTACAGGTAACACCTGCAGGTAATAATAAAGATCTTAGCTCCTACTAGATGAAGCAGTCCAATGATGCATTTGCTATGTATTGAGGAGTCCTACTTGTGTGAACTGTGGCTTTGGAAGGGCCAGTGGGGCCTCAATAATAAAATATTCCTTTGAAGAAAGGGGGGGGAAGCAACCCACAAAAAAAGACACATGCAA
>NDXB01006721.1:34043-53579 GCA_002631895.1 Agapornis roseicollis | reverse complement strand
GGCATTCCTTCCCTCCAGCGTATCCCCCCAACCACACAGCTTGGTGTCATTGGCAAACTTGCTCAGGGTGCACTCAATCCCACTGTCCATAATAACAATAATAATAATAACAATGATAACAGAGTGCAATAATACCAATAAAAGTGCTCTGCATATTTGCCCATAGAGATCTACTTCCGGAATTCTGCACTGACATCCTTGCTGTTAAACAGCCCTAGGCTGTTCTTTCTGGAAATTCATCAGTTAATATCAAATCATTCTCCTAAATTCCTTGAAGATTTTCCAATATACATAAATATGCAGCAAGGTCTTTCATACAGCTTGCTTTATGACCCATTTACTTTATGACCTAAATTCACATCAGAATTCATGCAGTTGAAAAAGATGGAATTAAAAACAACAACTGTTGCTATCCAACATGTCACATAGTTTCCAAGTTTTAATTAGATCCTGTTTGCATGGAATGTAGATGCTGCTTTATAATAACAGCTTCTGCTATTCCTGCTGCCATTTCACAACTCATCCTTTGCACATTCTACATTTTGATTGGTTTTATTTTTCTACTTCCATTTAAATACAGCATTCCGCTTTTTTCCTGTCTAAGCACATTTACAGTAATAGCTCCCACAGCACCAACAAAATCAGCATTTAGGGTGTGGGGTTAGGCTTTTAAGGTAATAACAATGTTCTCTCTTTACAGAGGTCTTTAGCAATGAAGAACACACACATACACACAAACTAGAAATGCCCAGTGCTTGTGGATACTACATAACAATGTCTTTATGACTAACAGAGCAACCATTACTGCTGACATGTAGACTTACATCAAAACTCTGAATTATTTAAGCAGAGAACACAGAAAATACATTTATGCATAATCATTTAGCTCAACTGAAAGTTATTTTACATATGACTACCTTACTAAGTCAGGATGGGATCCTTGTTAAGCCTTTAAACTCTTGAAAAATGCATATTAGATTTAAATCACTGGTAATTATACAAAAAAAGTATAATCTAACACAAAAATGGCTGTAAATGTAGCCACAATACATAACTGAGCATATAATTGCAATAGGCAGGTCTTTTAGGTAAAACATGTAATTATCATGAGCTCAGACACAGTTGTTCAGTTATTCCTGGGAACTATTTCATACTGCAGTTACCTGTACCCATGTTAAAGCCAATAGAACCGGCTAGGTAATGCAACTGCTGTTACGTTTTCTTGGCATGAGAAGTTCTTCACAAATCTGTATACTCTTCAAATGTGCAAAGTAGAACCATGCCTGGACATGGCACAAATGGGGCAATGCTGTGAGTACAAGCCCTGCCTTTTTCCTTTAGAGGAATGCTGCTCTATTCTATACCCATGAGATGTTACAATCAGAGCAGCTGCTGTGTTTCTGTTGAAGGCAGCCTGAAATTCAAGTAAACAAACACGATTTTTCAGCAGGGTCAGCAGGAAACAGCCAGTGGATGAACAGGGGCTTTGAAGACCTGAAGTGCAAGCAGCACAGCTAGCCTGCTGTTTCCATAGCCTGTTGCCACTCAGGGGTGGCAGTCCTGAGAAGGGTGACCCTTTCTCACGCAGCTCTGATACTCTAAACCTGGCATTGAAACTCATTAGTTGGTTCATTTTATCTTAGCTCGTGTGCTGACCAATACACTCTCTTGCACTTCTTCACCTCTCTGTGCCTGCGTGTTTCCTCTTCACTTACTACTTGGACTGCAAGTATTGTGGGGCAGCTCTCTGACATGTACTCTTTGCCATACAATGTCTCAAATAAATTAGGGCAGCATCTTGGCCTGTGACACTGGGTTTTGACTATGGAATCTCACCCATCTCATGCAATAAGCTTTTTCTCCCGTTACATCCTGCTCAGGATTTTTGCACATGAAGGACACAGAAGGCATTTATTAGGATGCAGCAATATTTGCCATAGACAGAGAGAACAGAAAAGAGATTATAATTCTTGCTCTGGTCATGAAAGTTGGAAGGGTGTTAAAGAGAGAAACGATAAGATGTACAGTGCCAGAATTCCAGTGATATGCCTGAAGTGGTTCCAGGGCCAAACTGTATTTTCAAATACATTCCAATATGTTCTAAGTCCAAGTCCCCACCTGCTGCTCAGCACAACATAAATGAACACTGAAATTCCCTTTCCTTTGAGCTGGATATATAATTCCCACAAAAAATAATAACAGTCTTAAAATGTAGGCCATGTCTAACATTGATATACTTAGAAAAGTTAAGACAAAGCAACCAGAGGAATGACATCAGTGTTAAGGCATATTAATCAGTCCTGTAGATGCACTCATTCAAGAGCAAAGTAGCCTTGGCTCACTGGAGCTTAATTGCAAATTGCCACAGAGGTTCACATCCTCAGAGAGGATTAAAGTAGAGTAAACTAGGGCTACCTTATTTATGCATGAGAGAGTCCTCATTGTGCTGTTGTGTACTAATGGACACTTCACAGTGACTGCCAAGTGATTTCATTTAAAAAATATAGGTATTTTCATATACAAAAACAAGAAGAGAGAAACTACCCATTAACAACCATTTCTCTTAACAGCCATTCAGGGATATGACTCTCCCTGCTTTAATTCCATAGAAATCTTAATGATGCTATTGGGGCACTTGGTGAAAAAGCAAAAACCCCACAATCTGAATTAAACTGAAACTATTAGAGAAAGAAGAGAAATGGGAATGGAAAGAAAGTGAAAACAAAGGACAAAGGTTCCTTCTGTTTGTTCAACAGCATAGCTTGCACATGATTCAAGCACAGCTCTCTGTGAGAAGCCATGTAAATGTGATGGTTAGCAAGTCTAAGTAGGTATTACAGTGCGAAGCCTGGCCTTGCCTCATTGCTCAGGGGCTTAGCAATGCTCTTACTCCTCCATCTCACAGCTGAGCAAAGGGACTCCAAGGAGCTACCATTATCTTTGCTTGTGTGCTATACCAAAACCTCTACAATCCTATATTCTTTTAGTTACCTGGCATCTGTCCTGTAGTTTGCAGTCATACCAGGTTTTTATCAGTAATTTCACAGGATCAGGAAGTTTGGCTAATCTGGTAAAAACTTAAATCCCTTTGGCTTTTAGATAGACAGTGATCAGCATGAGAAGTTACAACAGCATGTCAATATTCTAATTAAAGTCCAGGGGAAAAGATAATCCATTATTGAGCAGAGCTTTGTCAAACTTCTGCTCTTGATTGTTAGCTCTGCATGAAACCACAGAGGTTTCCTTGCTCCTAACACTGCCTGCTTGCTTACAAAAGCACAGAGGAACAGATACTGAGTATTCCTAAAGTGCAAGACAGCAGCAGCGGATTGTCTGAAATCATTCCCTCTTACCTCTTTGAGATGCAAGACACACTTTTGTCACTGGTTTTCTCCCTCAAGGTAACAGCTTTGGTTACCCTTTCCATGACTTAAACCCCACATGGATTGAGGAGCGGGCCCACGTGAACCTCATGAAATTCAGCAAGAGGCTTTGTTGAACATCTGGGTGTGGGCTTCCCCAATATGGATACAGACTGGGGGATGAATGGATTAAGCAGCCCTGCAGAGGAGGATCTGGGAGTGCTGGTGGTTGAAATGCTGGACATGAGTCACCACTGTGTGCTTACAGCCCAGATAGCCAGCTGTGCCCCAAGATGCATAAAGGGAAGCACGGCTGGCAGGTCAACAGAGGTGATTCTCCCCCTCCACTCCACACTCATGCGATCCCACATGCATCCAGCTCTAGGGATCCCAGCATAAAAAAGACAAGGACCTGTTAGAGCACATCCAGATAGGGGTCACAAAACCAGTCAGAGGGGTGGAACACATCTCCTGTGAAGAAAGGCTGAAAGAGATGGGCTGTTCAGCCTGGAGAAGGCTCCAGGGAGACCTCACTGCAGCCTTTCAATATACAAATGGAGCTTACACGAAAGATTGAGAGATTTTTTTCCGAGTGTCTGTAGTGATAGAATAAGGAGTAAAGGTTTGAAACTAAAAGAGGGTAGATTTAGATTAGATACAAGGAAGAAATTCTTTCCTATGAGGGTGGAACATGTTTCCTGGAGAAGCCCTCAATGCCCCATCCCTGGAAACATTCAAGGCACCTGGAAGTATTCAAGGTCAGGCTGGTTCAGGGTTTTGAGAAACTTGTTCTAGTGAAAGATGTCCCTGATTATGACAGCAGGTTGGAACTAGATGATCTTTTAGGCTCCTTCCAACTCAAACCACTCTGTTTCCATGATTCTAATTTTTAATGGAGGTTTCTTAAGGACATTTTTAATGTTACCTGGAGTATTTTGTTTGATACACAAACAGCTATTCCTAACTGCTTCTGGTATAAAAATTCTGCACAAAAGCAGAGCAACACTGCAGCAAGCAACTTCAGGGGAAAAAAAAAAAAAGCATTACAAACAGCCGTATCTCTCATCTCTGTCACAAACAAGGTGTTTTCAATACAGGCATACAAGTTACATGCATCATTATCTCATATTCCTTGGCTATGTGGAACTTTGCTGTTGACATGGCCTGAGTCATCCCTCCAGGACCTTGTGTATTCCTGTTTCCTCTCCTCTGATCCCTGCAGGCAGGCATAGCCAGTGCCTGCCCAGTGACTGCAGCTCTCCCGCAACACTGCAGGAAGCTGCATCACCTGCTAAAACTCAGCGAGGGAAGCCTGTGGCTTGGTCTAAGGGATTTAAGCAGCTTCCCAACTGTGAGTATTGACATAGCAACCCTTTTCTATGTCACTTTACAGGGTGTTCAGGAGGAGAAACCCTGCCAAGTCACACAAAAGATTTAAGAGCCTGTAGGTGGTAAATGTTCACTTTTAACAACGATCATTCATGCGCTTTGTGCACTTGAATAGTCCTGCTGGTTTCAGTGGAGCCACTTGTATAAACAAATGCTCAGCAATGTAAGGAGGAGTTGTGTGCCCTGTTTTTCATTTCCACTTGGGCCATTTGTTTAATTAGAGTACAACTTAGAGTAAGGATGATATTCTAACCTCACATGCTGCCTCAGAAGGGAGCATGTAGGGGTTTTGCTTCCCTTAAAGATCAACCCTAATGAAAAACTATTGATAATTTTATCTGTAACTCACTGTAATGATTAAGAAACAATGCTCTCAAAAAGTTAAAGAGGGCTGTTAAAACTAAGAGTAAAGGCGAATGCGTTTTTACATAAACTAGTTCACTGTGAAGCCTCATGAGCTCAGAAAGACTGCATACAAAAGATTCATAGGGCTCATGATCACAGCTTTTAAAAGCATTGAAATGGGTAAGTTAAACTCCAAAGTGTTTTGCGTTCAGATGCCTTCTACAAGACAGTACAGACCAGAAATAGTTGCATATAAATAAACAGCTGCAAGCTGTGCTCTGGCCTCAGACCGGGTTACAACATCTAGGTGTTCAGGAGGAACCTTTTTATTGGTAGCTTTATCCCAGCACGTGTGTTGCCTGAAATGAGTATCTCTTCTTTTAAAGCAGCCAGTTCTATTTCACAGTGTAAAAACCAGGTTAAATGAAATTGCTATACCAGAGGCTCGAGCAATTGGTTTCAGTAAAATTGATCACTTTCTGTTTATCTCATGAACATTAATTGAGCTACAGAGCAGACTGAGAAGCTGTCTGTTAACATACCAAGTCACCCATACCCTTATCCATGCATGTGTTGAAACAGTGTTATTCATATCTAATGGAGTGGGGAAAGTCCATTCCAAAAGAGACAAACAACAAAATGTGTTGAGGGCTCCATTCAGGGCTGAAACACAACCTGAAATTACTGAATTGAATTATAGCTGCATGAAAAGATTCAGTCAGGACTAGTGTGTTTCTACAGTAGCCACTGTACATACATGTGTAGTCTGTAAATTCCTCAGCCATGTAAGACCAGACAAGGGATGAAGAAGGAAAGATTAATCCTACATTACTTCATCTAATCTTAAGAAAGAGCTGTCTCTTGTATATTACAAACCATACTCCTAAACATTATAGAAGAGTTGCTTTGGTGGGGAGTCTTCACAGGTAAGCTCACATCTGGTCCTCACATCCCTCATGGCAACCTTGGCTGGGGCCACCTCAGTAAGGTATCATCTGTACACTGTGTTGAAATGGCTTCTGAACTGTGTATGGACTGTATTTCCTTCTCATGAGACACAGATACTTTTTGATTATTTTGTGATCATTTATAAACAATCATTTTGATCATTTTCCCTTTCTGAAGGAAGTTAGTGTCCTCATAAATGTATGTGTGGGGTAACAGCATAAAGCATGAGGCATAAGCAAGGAAAATTGGAGAAGGAGGAAGACAGCCCACTGCGATCTTGCAGTCTATCCTTCAGGAGGTCTGAAGCCTGACTTTGGCAACTGAGAACCATCAAAGACTGTAACCGATAATGCTACCTTGGCAACATCAGCTCTGGTGTAATGTACACTTAGAGCTACCTTTCAAGTGATGGTTAAAGACTAAGACTTTTGCATACATAGTGATGATGATCAACATCATGTAAGGTTTTACCATTAGCAAGAAGTGAGCTGCTAACAAACAAATTCAGTAATGTTCCATTTCACAGTTTAAAACTGAGCTGATTTGTCAGTCCTCTAAACACTTCCATCATACCCATCTCTGATTCCCTCACTCACACAGATGCAACAAGCAGTCACGAGGAAGCGGTCCTTGCAACTATTAGAGTCAGCTCAACAGGAGATAGGCTGAACCATAAGAGAATGACTTCACAGTGGATGAAAGAAAGGAGGAGGCCTCAGCCAATACCCTCTGAGAACCAATGCTCATATTATGGGGACATATACACATTTTTAAGTTTACATCACACTGTCTTCCTGTATTTCCATGCTATCACCCAGAAAATCCATTGCATTCAAAGAAATCCATTTTACTATCAAAAAAATATAAAAGTGTATGAGTTACCATGCAAAATAAATACTCCTATTCACCCAAAATGTAATATACTACAAAAGGAATGAATTCTCAAGTGAAAAAAGTTGCCTGCCTCCTAGCACTACTATTCTAAGCCATTTATTGATTTACCATCATCTTCTGAGAAGACTATAAAGTCTTCCTAATGTGTCCATTCTCTTCTCTGCGTAAATGACAAATATTCACTACATTGCTGGCTTTTTTTCCCTCTAAGACCTGGCTGCAGTTTTGCATCACTGTATTTGTATCAGATATTCTCTGCTTTAAATTATTTCATGGGTTACATCAATCCTACCTAACGTTGTCATGCCTTTGAATGTAAATCTTGTGGAAAATCCTTTCAGGAGGCTTCAGGAAATCTTCCTTCATTTCCATTGCAACATTCCTGGGCAGCAGACTCATTAAGAGACGTTCCTAAAAGAGAGCATAAACAAGATCAGGTTTGTGGTATAGTGGGTGACCATTATTCAAAAGTCTTAAACTAGCAAACTAAATCTTTTCCTGATTTAGTTTGCTTCTTGAGAATATCTGCTGCATAAATAATATGAATCATTTACCTCAAACTTCTGCAAGCTGTGTGGGTGCCTTTATTAAGTCTTCTGCACAAAAGACAATATCAAAAAACTATACAGAAAGGGAAGAGTCAGCTTCAACAGCAGATAATTGTACATAATTTTCATTAACATCACAATACTAATAATAACAACTTTATTGTTAGTAGCAATTATCTGTCTGGAAAGGACTTTCCAGGATCATTTGCTATCCTTTTGTGTGTCCTATTTCTGAATCTATTGAGTGTGTTACATTACAAGGACTATGACAACTGGTTATTAAGCAGCGAGCATGGATGATAGATATATCCACTCTCTGAATCAGCACAACAGTAATAAAGGCACAGTTTTAATAGCATCTTATCCAGTGTGGCAATGTCTGCTCCAGCCAGCTCAGTTATAGAATCCATCAGTACAAACCCCTGGTTAAACACATCTCTTCTTGGTATATCCACAGGGAGTTTTAGCATAGGTCACATACTTGCATAAAAAGGATCTCTAACGCTTTGGATCTCATCAGTGTTGACTGTAAAGACCTCTGTAGTTTTTCTATGTATTCTGGCCCATTCACAGGTAACACCCATAAAACTTGTAGTAGGTGTTCCTAGGTGTCGTAAGGTGCCCTTAGATGCCTATTTCAGCTTTCTTTTCACTCAGACATTCAATAAATACGGAACAATTAACCCTGAGACGACAGTATCTGCAGAGACAAGTTGCTCACATGCCCACATTCACCAGCCAAAGCCAACAAATAATACTCAAAGGGGTTTTAATTTTACAGGTTTTCTGGAAGAAAACACATTGAATATTCATGTCACCAAGGAAGAAGTTAAACTTTGGAGAAGTGCCCTGTTATTTACTTTAGACTAAAGTTCCCTTGTATGTTTGTGGAGTTATGTGACCTTGAAGCTAAGGATCATTAACCAAGTCTATTTCCTATTTTCCTCACATGTATACTATGAACATTGCAAAGAATATGATGGAATAAAATATTTGTTAACAGTTTATGCATACATCTATTTCAGATTAAATACAGAGTCTCGCACCTTGGTAGAAAATGGTTAATTGCTATCATTTTTATGTTAATTATACATCTCTGCAGCAGAATTCTGTTTGGGTGACCCAAAATTTGGGTTAATGTTCAAAATAAATTTGTTTTTAAATGTTGACCCGAGTTTTGTCAACAGCAGATCTTATGAAACTCTGCTGCCCACTATTTGTGTCTTGCATTTGATTTACTGTTTTGACTGAAATATACTGAGGTTGTAAAATGAGCTGATCACCTATTGAGCAGCAGAGATCCTCAATACCAATTTTACGATGTCTGATAAGGACAAACTTTACTGTGAAGGTAGAACTGGAGAGCTGCAGGATGGAGCACTTGACAGCATTGATATCAGGTGTCACATTGTGGTGGCTTACTTTTTTCATTAGAGATGGAAAACAAAACACAAAAAGAAGACAAAATAAAAGGAAAACAAGAAAAAGAAAGCTGGATTAGTGAGGGAGAATTGTAGTCTTTACAAAGAGGGTTAGCAGCCTCGGATTCACTGAGAAAGGAAAGACTCAATTATGGCTTTCTCAAAGGGCAGCCACTGCTGACCCGTCAGCCCAAGAGGTGAAGCAGCATTGTGGCTGTAAAGAATCATAACTGGCTGAGGGCCTGGAAAATGTAAGAAAACCCCCACAACAGAAAGTATCAAAACACTGAAAATAAATGAAAGACAGAATCTAACCCTCTAGAGCAAAATAAAACAAACAAACAAACAAAAAAATAATTTAAAAAAGTCACTTTTATTTTGGACAAAATCCCATCTGTCAGGCAAAGTGGTATCGCCCTTCAGGTCAGCCTAAGGAATGTTCAATGACTCAGAGTTTGGAGCTGCAATTGTGAATTCATGTATATCAAATACAGCTGTTGGAAGGCTTGGGAGACGGCTCTGGCGGTGTCTCTATTGAGCAAGTCCTACTATCATCTGATACTTTTCATTTGCTCTTGTAGGGCTGACCTGATTATAAAAGTAATCTGAAAACCAGAGTAAAAGGCAAACTAGATGTGCATGGCTGCCTAGCACATTGAATGGATCAAGTGACAGTGCTGAAGCAAGGCCAGTCACATTTGTGGTGACATTCATGCTTGAGTGGTTGTTGCCTCTGACTGGGATGGGTGGTGACAGAAAAATAAGAGTGAGACAGAGAGCACCAATCAATTAGCCACAGCTTTGATAGACTAAACCAACGCTCATGCTGCAGACCTTACTGGTGACAAATGATGTCCTAGTGAGGCAACCTCAACACGTAGCATATTCTAAAACACAGGGCCCAGCAGAGAGAAAAATGTTTCCATATTTCCACTTTTCTCACTGATCCACAATGCTGTTTAGGTTTATTACAACTGGTTTCTACCCAGAAAATGAAACCTTGGCTCCATGACTGATTGAGGCTATTTTAGGAATTTACACTCTTCTGCTGTAAATCTTCGCTCAGCATTAACACAGTCTAAAGTCATGCTGAAAACAAAGATTACTTTCAGAGACTGTAATTGCCAGTGATTTTGCATTCTCTGCACAAATCTTGTTATGAAAAGAAAATGGCAGATGAGGACCTATGTCTCCACTCACAGCATTTTTAATTAAATTTGTATTTTAAATTGCCAAGCCTAGCCTGGGATTTGGAATGCCAAACTGTCTGCCTCTCTCAACTGCCTTATCCTTATTAATGAGGATTTCTGCACCATTAATGAAGACTTAATCAATTTTGAAAAGGACAACTGATTTAGAAAAACATCCAGACTTCTTTCTCCCCCAGCAGTAAAGCATTGCTAGAAATAAGAGAAGGAACAAAGATTTATTTGACTCCAAGGCAAGTCAAAATGTGCATAGTAAACCAATTAGGAATTGCTTGGTGTTACTTTTGCACTATGCAACAACCCACACCAATACCCACATGACAAAGAAGGAAAACACACAGAAACAGAGAAATGGAAAATGTTTCCTATTGTTAATAGCCAAAAAGAACCTGTATTACTACTTGTTTGGAATGTTCTCAATCCAAATTGCATGGATAAGCTCCTATACTCTTGCTTGGAGCTGGGGTATTAGTCTTGCAGTTATTCAAGACCTGACTAGACAAAGCCACAGCTGATTAAAACTGGTATTGCTGCAGTCCTGCTTTGAGGACTGCTTGGACTGGATGACCTCCAGAGGCCCCTTCTGACTGCTGTGCATCAAGGGGGGCAACGGCACAAGGATCAGGAGTGGAAGTTGCCTGTGGCCTCCTGGAGAAGCCTGAAGCCATCCTGCCACCCTACCACACACACATGTGGCTTCTAAAATAGCAGGGGAGCTCAATACTCAGCACCCTCTGGCAGTACTTTCCGAGAGGGAAAACAGGAAGAAGCACACAGACAACAGATTGCTGAAGCAACCGTTTCTATCATCTGCACTCCATTCTGCTCCAATGGTCTCTTCAGCTTTCTCCAACTGGAGACTCTGCAGCACAACTCTCTCTCCCATCCTCATCCCTGGTCTGGACAGCTTCTCCCACCCGGCTCTGCTTGTATGGGAGTCCCCAGCGCATGTTCCCAATACATATCTTGTGCCTGTCTCGAAATGAAGATGCCTGTCTCCCTTATTGTCATTCTTATTTTACTGCTTCTTGCAAACACGACTTTCTCAAAGTCCCTTTGAAATCTTCATCTTGATTTATAATAATTTCATGCATCTCCCCAAAAAATACTATCCAGCCCAATACCACATTCTATTCCTATTATACAAAATGATTTATTTTGGCATCTATATGGGAAATGACTGTAATACTGTTTAAAATTCCTTCAGCAAGTTGTAAATCATTTATGAATCCACTCTCCCTTCACCAGAAAAGGAGACTCAAATGCACGAAAATGTTCCCAGCCAGCATCCTCTCCTTTCTTTCCCATTCCCTGCTGTGCAGTTGGATGACCCCTCATGACTTTCTGCCTGTAAATTGGATGCACTTGCTATGCTTCTCCATGCTAAATTGTATTTCTGTAGATTATCATAAAGGAGAAACAGAAAATATGGAAATCTTATTTATAGTCAGTGCAGACTGTTTTATCAAAGGAAACAGTTGTTGCCATTTTTCTGAGATACAGAAGAGAAACAGCCAGAGGAACTATAGCATTGCCTCAACCTAGCAGGCTCTCATGTTTCTCTGGTTCTTTGAATTTCATTGTTTCTTGTCCTCTCATGCTGAGGTGTATGAACATCTAGTGGAAAGCACCTTGAAAATGAAGTTACAGCCTGGACTGGCTGAGAGCCATGCAGAAAAATGTAGTGTTTTGCTTATCTTTTAATCCCATGAGAACAGAACTGCAATGGACACAACTCAGTCGCTTTGAGTTAGCTTTATTGGGTTCCTCTGGAGCTGCTGCTTACAACCACCCACAAAGAAGCCTGGACCCTGGCTTGGGAGAGAGCTGTGTCTTATGGAGCTTGCTCAAAATGGGACTCAGAGGTTCCCAAGCTCATGCTGGGGAAAGCACTGACTCTGGAAGACATTCCAGATCTTGATCCCTTCACACGCCCCTCAGTATTGAACCATGTTATTCCAGGTAGACTGCAAACCTATGGGCCACTTCATATGTCTTTTCACAGGGACTTGAAGAAGGCAAGAAGAAGAAGAAGGCGGCAAGAAGAAGAAGAAGGCGGCAAGAAGAAGAAGAAGGCGGCAAGAAGAAGAAGGAAAGAAAGAAAAGGTAACAGAAGCAGGTTTGGCACCTTTGCTTCCTGGCTGATAAAGCATGAATGGTTTTGTTTGTTACAGTAACCCTCTAACAATGATGAGAGATAAGAAAAGAAGGTCCCAAAAGAAAGGAGCTTCTTTTTTTTATCATCTATTCTTGAAGGTTTTTACAACACAAAACACGAAATCTAACCCATCAGTTTTTACAGACTACCACAGATCCCCTTTTGTTACTGCAGTGCTTTGAAAGTGTCACCGTATTTAAACAGCATTTTTTCCTGAAGAAGACAAGCATCAGACATGCATACAAAACATTAACAAGACTATTTCAAAGTCAACTCATCTATATAATTTTGAGATTTAGCTTCTACTGAGTCAGCAGAGACTCCAAAGTACATCCTAAATATTACCACCTGCTACTAATTATACCTTGATAACTTCACTCTTAAAAAGAGCATAATTCGAAGAGCACTGGAGGAGTGCGAGTAGGGTAACTTGAGATCAGGTTCACAAGTCTTGTTCAAACACAGCAGAGAAAGGCTATGAGGACAAATATCCCCATGTTACACTCCACAGCCACTTTGATTCCCCGTAAGGAACACGGAGACAGAAAAGAAGCCTACTGCGATGCATGGAAGAATAACTTTGTGTACAATTTCTAGGATTCATTTATACTTCCTGTAAGCTGGAAAACAAAGATAGCAGATTTCATTAGTGCATTAATTTAAATTAAACTATGCTATGCCCTTCCCTTCAAGCAAGTACAAGAAAAAGCGCCGTTAAAGACAGTGATTGTTTAAAAGCCACAAGGTGGCAATGTTTCAGAACGTTTCTGAGATTTCTTGAAGAACATTTATCAGTAAGTCATCATTAAAACTCTCATAATAAAACAATATCCACAGAGCTGCCATCTAATGCACAGATTTTTAGTAGTATGAGGATGGCTAACAGCATAGAGGTATGGCAGATGATCAATATACTATGTATGAACTGCATAGATGGATTCCGGATAAGTAGACCTGTACCAGACCAATCTTAACACCTTTCTATGGTACGGTTAACTGATTATTTTTTGGTTAAATGAAAGAAAAGAAGGACGTATCATCAGCATAGTGTTTAATGAGGCATTGGTATGATCCACATGGAACATTATTAGCTACAATGGGAAAAGACCTTGTGAAAGAAACAGGGGTGGGTGAAGTCTTGGCTAAAACAGAGCAATGGGCAACATGGAATGCAGAAGCATCAGGCTAGAGAGTGGACATAGAGACCACCAAACTGCTTGAAGGTATAAAGTTCACAGGATAGCATACAAGAAGTGAAATGATAAGAATGAGAAAAGCTCAGCTGTACATAGTGTGAGATGAAACAAGTTGGAAACCTCTGCATGTAAAAAAAAGGCCAGGATACCCACTGAGCATGGAATGACTATAGAGAATTTATGTTATGCTGAACGAAAAAGGTAAACGTGATTCCAGAATGGACTCGAAGGTTGCTTGAGATCAGCTCCATAAAACTTGTTCAGCAGGAACACGAGAAGAGAAAGGCTATGAGGAGAAACAAGGAAGCACAGGGAGCATAGCCTGTTTTCCTGGTTGCCCTCTTATCCATTAAATCAGAATGCTCTAGAAATATATCAATAAGGATTAATCTTCTGAAAGGAAAGCTAACAGCATTGACACCAGATATAAAGTGGCAATGAATAAATGACTGCAGCATCAGACTACCATTAATCTTTTTACTCCCCTCCACCCCCCATCCCCTTAGTATTCACTCTCCCTGAAACTGAACTGGCAAAATTCAATGTATCCACAAACCCATCACAGAAAACTTGACAGGAAAAAGATTGTATTTGTTCCAGTTAATGGAAATCTTCCTACTGGAAGTGAACTTGAGTGAGATGAAGCTAAATTCACAATACCAAATAGTGCCTTTATACATTAGGTATCCTTATTTACCTCACTATAATGCAGGTCAGTAGCCCTACAGATATGATCAGACCATTCTGCAGAGCAGATAACTTGAAAGCAGGTCTACTTGAAAATAGCTACTAGGAAAATGAACAAACAAAAAGTCAAATGGGAATTTCAGGAGTTCTTCATTATTAACTGCTAGTTTAATAAATGTCCTTGCTTCTATCTATCATGCTTCAGTAGGATTTTAATAAGTGGGTTCTTGAGGGTATATCAATGAATATGAAACATTTTTTGGCACAGAACAGCCTCTGAACATACTGTTCTACTCTTCCTATGTGGAAAGAAAATGCTTTGTCCATTCTCTTGCTCATTCTCTCTGCCCTGACTGCGGAGTTAGAAAGGCCAGGTTTCATCTTCCAGTGAAATGATCCCTTCACTATGTACATGTATTAAAACCAAAAAGACACACTTAGAGCACAGGTTCTGAAAATTTAGTACCCTTATGAAAAGGCTTTTCTGATCCCCATAAAGAGGGGCCTTAAGAATCATCAGAAAGAGTACCAACCATCTGCCAATGCCATGATCAAAGGGAACACTAGAATTCCTAGGCAGGTGTGCAGCTGAGACGTGTGAACTCAGGTTTGCTAGAGGATGAGAGCTGCACAGACTGATGTGTTCCCCCATGAACAGGACCAGGACAGAAATCCTGGCACCCCTCTCTTTTCTTCTGAAGGTGCTAAGGGGATGGCTTTGCAGGGTAAAAGGAAGAGCAGACAGAGCTTCACTGGCTTAACTGTGTTGCTCTAAATTTCCTCTACAGTTACAGGTTCGCCTCTTTCCAGTCCACAGCCATGTCTGGTTTGCTTCACCAATGGAACAGTGAATCACAGAATGGTTTGGGTTGGAAAGGAACCTTAAGCTCATGCAGTTCCAACCCCATGGCACTGGCAGGGTCACCTTCCACTAGATGAGGATGCTCCAAGCCCCATCTGCAGCTGAGGGTCCAGAACAGAGGAAGAATCAGAGAAGCATTAAGGACACACTGCTGTGCTAGAAGTGGTGCTTTGCAACATTGCTCTTGTCTGACACAGCATACATTTAGAGCTGCAGTAGCCACTCAATATCAGTACATGCCCTTTCTTATTGCAGATTTTTGCCTGTGGTGGAACAAGCAACAACTCTTCGGTAAAGATAAGCTTTTTGATTACTAGTGATAGGAACTGAGCTTCAGTAGTGGGCGTAAGCAGACTCAGGATTTAAAAAAAGCAGGAAGCTGAAGTCAAAATAGTAATTTTAGAACCCAAGGAAGACATAGTAAGTGGTAAGCAGTTAGAATTTCCATTTTAGAAAACTACAGATGCCTTCAATACAGCGATACAAAGCAAATCACAGTGTGAACCAGTCAAATGGAATAGATGTCAAAACCCCCAGGGACCAAGATACAATACTGTCCTCTGAAAAATCTAGAATTAAAAATGCCTAGATTTTTAGATCAGAAAAATCTAAAAGCCTTTGTCCTTTGTCACTTGCCCTCATTTTGTCTTCCCGGAGCAGAGAAGTGAGCCTAACCCACCAGCAGAAAATTTCATTGCCTTCAGAAGAGGAAAGACAAGGACCAACTCATGAACATGCTGAGGAAGGAATGAGTGCATTCACTCAAAATAACAAGTGTGACTCAGATTTAGTTCATTATTCCCTTGTCAAACTGGGAAATTCCTAATCAAATGTGCCTGAAGGGAACCTTAACTCCAAATGAAATGAGTTTATATTGAAGAGGTAATGGGGAACAGAAACCCGGGAAAGATTTTAAATTATGTGACAGACAAAAATTCACTCTAGAAAGGCAAACCTGAAAATATAAAAATTACCTTTGAATATTTGGGGGGCTTTTTTTTCTTTTTTGCCAGGTAATGGGATGTGCTCTAGTTTTTCTGCTTCACAGAAGGTTGATTAAACGTAACTGGCGAAACACCTATCTATAACAGCAGCAAGTGCATAGTTGTCACACACTAGAATGAAAGCAAACTGCCTGGCTCAGTATCCTGAGCAAGAGATAATCTGTGCTAAGTAGACCATAGCAACTTGGAAACCATTTGACAAACTGCACATGTGCCTTGGCCAGCTGTTGTAATGCGATGGACCTATTTGGCAGAGCTGCTGCTCTATGGTAGGACCACCCTACATTGGAAGAGTGGCCCAGGAAAAGTGTGACAAGCTTGTGTTAAAGCATTAGCTAGCTTTTTGTTATATTAAGACACTTCCAGAAGTGAAAACAATTCTGGGGACAGCAATAAAAATAAATGGAAGACAATGACATTTTAGAGCTCTCTATAAATTCCTACTGCTGAAGGAAGAACATCAGGAATTGCTTCTGAGGTTGCTTTACTTGACACCATGAATATATGTAATAGGTGTGCATATATATTATATATAACATAATACAGAAAAACACTGCATGAGTGTCAACACAGCACTGCTGTCATGGATACTGCTCTAAATTTAGAAATCAGCCATAAGAAAGTACTTCTGAAGTATCTGTCTTCCTATTTAACTTATGGATCTGATGCACTATAGCCAGTGTTCTTACCTATGATAATTTGCCTTAGCAACTGCTATGCACAATGTTATTATGTATTGAAAACTGTATGGTAGTGTATTTTTAATTCTCTAATGACAGGTTTGTGTGCTCTTAATTGTACCTCCTCCTCCATTCTCTCTAATGGAAACTACATGGACAAAGTAGGAAAAGTAAACTGGAAAATTCACAAAGAGTCAAACACCCCCAGCTTATTTAATTGGCAGTTGTTTAAGGCAGAACATATTCCTGTATTTATTTCAAAACTCCTAACAGCCAAGGTATCAACAGCTTTTAGAAGGATACAACAACTATTTTTAACTTATCTATTCACGTCTGTCTACTCTATTCAGTGTAAGCCAGCATTCATTGCAACATGTAAAAGATTAACGTAGGTGGCATGCCTATATGTCATACACACATCTATGAGCAAAAACCAAACTGCAACAAGCAGCAGTGTGAGACATCCCCCTGCTAGACTGAGAATGAGTGACTACATAGATTTGTAGTAAAGAGAAGAGTTCATATGCCCTATTTTCTTTACTAATCTCTTCAGATGCTGTTGTTCACACCTTGTGTTACAAAATTCCAGCTGGTTTTGGCTAAGATATTTAATTTTCTTCACAGTAGCTAGCATGGGGCAATGTTTTGTATTTGTGCTGGAGACAGTGTTGATAATGCAGAGACGTCTTTGCTATTGCTGAGCAGTGCTTGTACAGTTGAGGCTTTTTCTGCTTGTCGTACCATCACACCAGTGAGTGGGCTGGGGGTGCACAAGATGCTGGGAGGGGACACACTGGGGACAGCTGATCCTAACTGACCAACATACCATACAGGATCATGCTCAGCATACGAAGCTGGGGGAAAAAGAAGGAAAGGGATGTTTGAAGTGATGGTGTTTTATCTTCCCAAGTAACATTTACAAGTGATGGAGCCCTGCTTTCCTGGAGGTGGCTGAACCGCTGCCTGCCCATGGGAAGCAAAGAATGAATTCCTTGGTTTGCTTTGCTTGCACATGTGAATTTTGCTTTACTTATTAAACTCTTTATCTCAACCTACAAATTTTCTCACTTTTGTTCTTCTGTTTCTTTCCCCCATGCCACTGTGGGGGAAGTGAGTGAGTGCCTCTGTGGTGCTTACTTCCCTGCTGAGGTTAAACCACAACACTTACTAAAAGGAAGCTTTCAGGGGGTGAAGTTAAACCACATTGTTACAGTACTGTTCTAGCCCGCTACTGTAAATGCGGCTTTTTTAAATGCTTTCAGAGATTTTTCTGTAATACCATGCATTACATTTTTCAAATTAATGTCGGTAGAATAATACCATTACAATGCAAATAAAATACAAGTACATGATTTCCAACTCTCATGTGTTTTCTTGTGTGTTACTGAGTTTCTACACTTTGGAATTTCAAGCCCAGTTGCAAGCACCTCTTTCTGTTATCATATGGCTGTGTAGCTCTAAACTTAGGTGTCCCTCTGTAACCTTATCTCATCTCCAGCAAGGTGTCCAGAATAGAAGGGATGAAATAGCCCTATATATGTCTACTACTACTGAGGATTACTGCCTGGAAGTTAAAAGGTTCACGTTTACTTGGCCAAAGATAAGTAAGAATAATCCTACTCGTGTGACAAACACAGCTTCTGACACTAACCACATTCAGATGAGATGTTTATTCTGCATAAAAAGAGGTGTTACAGAGTTGTAAAACTGAAAAACATCTATCTGTTTGCTGCATGCTGCCTTGCAAGGGGTACCAAGCAGCTCCTAATGGCTTAAGCTTAAAGCCTTCCACTTGCATTTAACCTTAGTAGTTCTCAGATTTATTGTTTGCTGTATGAAGGACAGATGCATGACTGTTGCAGGACTGGGGACTAACAGATGCTAGACAGTAGAAAGCTTCTGGGCACTATTGCTATGTGGGAGAGAGAAATGTGCCTCTGCAACTCCTTTTACCTGAGCCCAGGGTGCCATACAGCAGGATAAAGGTAGCCAATAGTTCAGCTCAGCCCTGTGTAAAGATCTTAGCAGCCAAAGGTGACAAAAGAAGCTGATAGCAAGACAAGTTCCCATCTTTGCTGTTGCTGCTATTTGGCTAGGAGCACAAAGCCCCAGCAGCTCAAACAAAGAGCCTGAAACTGTAACACTCCTTATTTTCTCTTTTCCCGGATCCTAGAAAAGAACAAATAGATTTCTGAAGGTGGACTTTCCTGTGTAACATTGTGGTTTGATAACAGAATAAATCCATCTTAAAGCCTGTTGTAACACCGAGCACAGTGGTGATGTAGTACAGGCTCACCCTGTCAGCTAAAATGAGTTACTCCACCTATGTTTTTCAAAGGCTGTATTGGCTAGCTTTTCCAGATGATCTGATAGCATCTTTCAGGGTGCAATGTGTGTAAAGTCCAGATCACCTCCCTGTTGCACACTAGATAATTTGACAGGAGCATGTTTTTGTTCCCACACATGATGCAGATGAAATCTTTGCTGCAGGGTGACTTGCTGATGCACAGAGCCAGTATAAATGATTATGAAGACAGGGCCTGTGTTTTTATGATAAATTTCACATCTTCTACTGCATTGCAATGAAAAAAGTTTCAAGATTCTGAGAATACAAAGCAGGGGAAACACGAGGAAAGCTGATTACACATTGATATGCACGTTGTCAGGCATCCTAGAAATTACTCCTGCCTGAGGCTGCGTGAACAACTGAGTCCCCAGTTTGGCTGCTGAATTGGAAGGAAACCCCAGAAGAACCTGTTATCTGTTACCAAAATGGAAGTTCAACACAGTTTGCTCAAATATTATGCTGATTCCCCTCCTATGCCCTCCCCCCC
>NDXB01006721.1:0-33885 GCA_002631895.1 Agapornis roseicollis | reverse complement strand
CCCCCCCCCCCCTTTCTTTCATAAATGCTTGAAATTAAACATAACGGACAAAATCACTGGAGGGTTGCTGCAAGTTCATCCTTTCACCTAAAGGTACAGGAGGTAGCACACATATCCAAAATGGGTGATACCTAAATTGTTTTGAAAGGGAATCTGAACCCAGCAGGGAATTTGAACCCAAAATGCCTTAAAGCAGAGGTTCAATGTATTCTGCACTGAAACTCGTGGTATCTTTTGCTGGCACTGTTCCATTTTCCATGAATAATTATTAATCCGATCTCTGACTCCGTGCTGTTCCAGTTATCATATGCAATGTTAAGGATATTGCCTTAAAATGCAGCAGACACTTGGAATGCCTACACATACAAAAGCAGACAATTGGGCAACCCTATCTAGTTGAAGATGTCCCTGCTCATTGCAGGAGAGTTGGACTGGATGAGCTTTGAAGGTCCCTTCCAACCCAAACCATTCTATGATTCTATGAATTGTATGTACAATTCAACATTGCATAAAGGGAATTTAGCAAGCTTCAAATTAGCTGGTGAATGTGTATAGAGCAACACCAAGATGCTACTCTGTCTCCCAGAACCAGCATTACTGCAGTAGCATGGTGTACTAGCAAAGGGAACACCACCACCACCTCTCAGCAAAACTAATGAGACTAGCTGGAGTGCCACACTTCAGGCCCTGAAGATAGCCACAGTACTGGCTGTCTCAGCCCAGTGGCTCCTAACTCGCTGTGGTTGTCAGTGCTTCCTTTAGTTTCTTATGTTAAAGCCTGTAATAAATTTCATGCACTGTAGTGGAGTACACAACTACTTCATGAAGGAATGGTGCCACCACTAAATACATCTCTCCAGTCCCAATGGTTTGATAAGTAAATGTGAATTCACAATTGATTTTAAAGATAGCCAGTCCCCACTCTGGAAACTTTGCTATTCTCCCCATTATCATGTTCTGATTGTAAGCAAGCACCAAGGTAACATTTAGGAGGGAAAGAAATACCTGAGCACGTTGCTAGAAAGACTGCCTTCATTTTGCAAACATAGTTGCATGTACTTTTGCAAGTAAAAAACACTGATTACTAGATTAAATAGGTTAAATCTAAGCTGATTTTAGGGGCAAAAGGTTTGCATGAAGTCAGACTATTGGCACTTCTGACATCATCCTGTGCTGCAGGAAGTGCATTTCACTGATGGAAATTACACACTTTATCTCCAAATCCAGTGTGTGAACGTGCATTAAAATATTCCTATTGTCTGGGGAGGGAGGGAGGGAAGTGAGTAAGATTTGGTGTGAAGTTGGAAAGAGTTGGGTAGAAATAGCTTCCATATATCAGGAGAGTAAACAGGCTACGATTCTTCAGCTTAGAAAGAATGAGAAGCAGGGTTATGAGAAAAATCTAGTGTTGGGTGTGTGGGACATTGAAAAAGTGACTGTATAATAATTACTCATAAGTTACCACAAAACAAGAAAAAGCTGGAGAGCACCCAGTTGAGTCATCAGACAACAAGTCTATTAAAAACTAAAAGGAAGTTCTGTTTTGCATAGTGCACAGAGTGCAATTCACTATCACAAAACTATGGGCACAACAGAAGTACATAATGCTGAAAGAGTAGGAAAGTGGGAGTCCACAGGCCTTTAAACACAGTGGACCAGTTGCACTTCAAATCCAGCTGGCCCCAGAGTTACAATGCTACCACTTCCCTGGAGCAGAGTGCACCTTCAGGAGCTGCCACACTGGGAATTAATACACAGTGAGCCACAACTTCCTTACTGGTTTCCCCTCTGAATTAGACAGCAAGAAGCCTCCATCAGCTGCAGAATACTTCTTCCACTACCCTGAACACATTTCCTGTTCCCCATCCCTGCTTGCTCCTTTCTTGTTCTCTTGGGAAGGTGTGAAGCACTGCCTGGAGGTTGCTGCCAGGAGTGGTAGGGCTGTCAGTCTATAGGGCTGGGGATCCTCCAGGGAGCAGGGTGACAATGCCTTGCTTGCTGTTTGGGCAAAGGACCAATCTGGAAGTGGACACAGAGAGATGGTGCAGTGGGAGCAAAGCAGAAGTGCTCAGGTGCTGTAAGCAGAAAACAAGCGCAGGTCCAGGGAACAGGACCCACCTCAAAACATTCCATAGAATCACAGAATTCCAGACTGGTTTGGGCAGGAAGAGACCTTAAAGCTCATGCTGTTCCAAACCCTGCCATGGGCAGGGACATCTTCCACTAGACCAGGCTGCTCTAAGCCCCTTACTATCACTTATTCTTAACTGCCTGCTCTGCAGAGGAAGGTCTTGCTGCCGAGATTTATAGACAAGGAGAGAAAAAGCTTATCCCAAGTGAAAGATTCTAATTATTCTCTCATGGTCTACAACTTATTTGTTTCTTGGCCTTCACTTCTTACATTACTCTGAAATTGCAGTCTAACATTCAGCAACCTAACAAATGGACAATGCCACCATCAAGGCCAGGTATTTGTTGTGACCACAGAGAAGAGATAACAGGGTAAACATTAAACTGAGTTCTAAAATAAACAGAGTCCGTCTGCTCCCCTTCTCCCCAGCAACGTTTCCCAACCCTACTTGCTAACTCCTACATGAAGCCTGAGAAATTGCTACAACAGGAGATATTTGCTCTTGCTCATAAAAATAGATTCATCAAAATCCTCACATGGGACTATTACTACAAATGCATCCCAGATGAGGAGAATCACTGTAAGTAGGACACAGAGGAAGAAATCTCACTTACAGTTTCAGCTGTGGGATCTGTCTCACACAGTCAACACTTCAACTCTAGAAGGCTGTGTATATTCAAAAGTCAAGAGCACGTTCTTTCCTTTCCCTTTAGAGACTTATGCAGAAGTACCAGGGAAAGGTTTTAGCATTCTGGATTACAGTTTGAAACGTAAAAAGGCCACAGTATTTAGGTCAGAACATTTGAAGGAGACAAGAAAGTCTGGTGAACAAAATCAGCCCTTTTTAACACGTAATATTGACACTTCAGAGAATAAAAATACAGGAACGATCACAAAAAACTGAACTAGGTCAGCATCGTCTCTTTTCCTTTCAAGCACTCTTGAGGATTGCCAGCTGCAAACTTGGGCTACATTATCCCACAGCAACTGCAGAAGGATTCTGTAGCCTCTAATCAGGTCTTAATTCTCACTCTGGTTTTAGAGGAATTCTAATATAGTGAGAGAGCAGCCACAAAGTATTCTGGTGGTATTTTTGGCAGCTAATCAGCATGTACCAGTGTATCGAGATTTACACTGTGCTCACTTCACAAGTGTAGGAGAAAAGTGTATTCTGTTCACTGATGTGTATACTGTATTGGAAGAACATTTGCAGTATTCTCTATGTATACTATCAACAATAATGGTAAAAACGTGTAATGTTTTTGCTTGCTTGTGTTTCTATACCCATGGATAAAACATAAAATAAGACAGATTGCTAACGTGCTAACCAGAGTAACCCAAAAATAAACATTATTTTCATGTTGGATCCCAAAGCTTTTCAAAGGCACAACATGCAAATTTACTTATTGAACATTTATGCCTTTGAAAATCTGCAGCTTTGGATCACAAAACACCAGTACCAAATCTAAAGGCTTTGATCTAATACCATTTTTACACAGCCAGCTAAGACATGCAGTTGTTCAAAGACATCTACCTATTACAGAGTATGTCTAGGTCACAAAAATCCATTCACTCAATTCATAATAGGAAGTATTCAAGGACCTGTGTTATTTCACACACAGGAAAAGACTTGCTAGCAACACTCCAAGTGAAGGGAAGTAAAAAGCATGTGAGGTCCACAACCTTTGAGAACCCTGACATCTTGTATAGCAAGGTTTGAATACCACTTAAATCCTCTATTGGCATAAGTTACCATCATTGCACATAGGTCAAAGGAGTTACATCTATGTATTCTAGCATGCCCCTCTATCATCATCTAAGTAGAAAGAAAAATCTAGCCCAAAACCTTACAGCTCAACAGATGTTAGTAGCTTAAGATCCAGACCAGTTAGTAACAGCAGCAAGCTCCACAATGGAGCCTTTTTTATCTCATTGCCTCCAAATCTGTTTGCAAGATTTATTGATACAATTGTGTGAAATAAACCAAACTATTAAGGTGGCAGTTATTCATGTATATCAGTGCTGCCCCTTGTCCCCAGAATGTTGATGACTTTGTTTATAACTGTCACAAATGCAAGCAGGTTACAGCACACACAGACAGAAAAGAAGTATTTACAGCACATCTAACACCCACCCCAAAACATCCATGCAGAACCTCCCTATGGTCTTAGACTGCAATGGCACCTTAATTTTGCTTCAGTTGTAAAATACATCCCCTCTGGTAGCAGGGCTGACAGTAGCTGTGGGTCAGCCTGCACCTTCTGTTTGGGCTGCAGATGAAGAGTGAGGAGTGTGTACACTGTGGAGGAGGAGCTGAAGTGTGTTGGGGGAGGCAGCACCCTTCCGTCACAACAGAAACACACACCCACCCTGCCATGCACTTGGCAGCAATGTCCTGACCTGTGATTCATGTAACTACAGTCATCTCAAAAGAAACAGAGAAAAAGAAATTAGACTTAAAAACTGACCTGTTTTTCGTTTTCATCCTCCAGCCTCAGCCTGTCCTCAATGCAGTTCCTGGCCTGAAGGAATGCCTTCCTCTGAGCCCTTTCTGTCAAAATCCTCACAAAGACCCCATACAAATTTACACTGACAAAAAGGATTGCATTGGCCACAAGCTGTAAGAAAGAAAGAAAAAGAAATACATAGTTTAAAATACAGGGGTTTATTTTACATTTCTACATAGCAAAATTTAAAAAAGAGAAGAAAATAAGCACTGCCTTTGGAAGTTCTGCCTCACCAGCCATGTCATTGATACCCCTTCCCACAACCCAACTGTAGCAGCTACCACAAGTTCAGGCAAGCACTACCACATAATACACACTCTGCATCTGCTGAAGTTAATTTCTATTACAATGATGTGTAGCTTATCAATTTCATTCAGCACTGGTTCTTTCACCAGCCCATTGGCAGATCTGTGCATCTAATGACAGCAGTATATTCAGCATTTGTTCAACTGTGGGGCTCCCAGAAGACTGGAATTAATTCTCCTATAAAGACATGGACAAAATCTGTGACTAAAGCAAAATGTGTGCCTGGGTACCCAAACCTTCATCTTGTGCAATTTGCACCTCGAAAATCTGCTTCTCTTCCCATAGCTATACCATTACCAACCATACTGTGTTTTTGGACAAATCATCTAAAATATTGCTGATGTTACCCTGCAGCAGACCTCTTAGAAGGTGCCAAGTGTTTTCAAATGATAGTCTTTGGTACAAACCAAGCACCACTGCAATGCTATCAGCAGGTACAGTGAATTACTTCTATGAACAGTGCTTAGATAAAGGACACACACGGCCCAGTGACCCTTCTGGTCACTTTTTAATGTTTTTACAATAGGTGGTTAAGTTCATTAACTAACCTAAATAACCTAAATAACTGTGATTTTCACACAGCCTCCCTATCTAAGCCAATCCCAGCTAAGTTTCTCACTGCATCTCTGATGTCCAAAACATGTCCTCAGATGGTAAATTTTGCAATGCAATGCAGTGTTTGTTTAGAAAGGAGGCAATAAGGCCTGTTTACCAAATATCTCTGCAGTCTCTTTGTATTTACTCTAGTTACGATCACAGTATCACGATAAGGTTTCAGGCAACTCATATATCCCATAGTTTCAGACATCATTGTGCTCATAAATTGGCAAAAATTGGGTATGGTAAGAGCAAAGAAAGACATTACAGCAAGTGACACAAATCTTTGCAAATTCCTATGCACCTAAAATAGTTCATAAAGACCACAAAGTTGATATCTATTTCTTAATACAAGGGTTACATTTCAAGCCAGCACATCTCTACTGCTGCATGTTCTGTTAGTGTAAGCTGAAGAGGAGACCACTGCCCTTGTTTCCAGTGAAACCAGCTGTGACAATCAGCACCAGCTGTGCCAGTCCATGTAGGGAATGCTTACTATCTAACAGGGCTAGGGTTGAAGGCTTGAATTCAGCCAATGTGGTAAGCAAAGATCCAAAATGGCATAGAAACTCCCTGCTGATTTTGGAGGGACTTTTACCAAAATAAGAAGGGATTTTATGAGGTGTTTAATGAATGGCAGTATACATCTCACTGCCTGTGACCTCAGCACAGAGGGGAGAACTAAAAGATTCATTCTTGGTGCATTCTCCAGACCTTCATGGATGCACAAGTCCTCTAATTTTTACCTTCATTGTTGTTATTAGCTAAGAGAACCACAGAATCATAGGATCAACCAGGTTGGAAAACACCTTTAAGATCATCAAATCCAACCATTCCCTCTGCACTGCCAAGTCCACCACTAACCCATGTCTCTAAGGGCCTCATTTATACAGCGTTTGAGCATTTCCAGGGACGGTGATCAACAACTTCCCTGCAAACATTCTCATCAGCACAAAATTACAAGATATCCTATCACAATAAAGGCAGCTCTGCCTAGCATTAGTGTTTTCCTCCTCCTCCAGTACCCAAAAAGAAATAGTTATCTCACAAGAGCTAACACTTGTGAAGAACGGTGTTACAGCTTTCTCCTGAGAACTGCAAAATGCAGGTTCAGGTGTCATCAGTCAGATGAATTTCAACCTAGGAATCTCATGTACCAGTTACTTACATGTCAGTTCTCACAGATGGCAATACAGATGGCAAAACTTTCAAGGTGAAAAGCAGTACATGAGTGTATTAATTTTGTGATGCAGGCTGAGCATAAACAATCTGCAATTCCTATCCTGCTTTATTTTGCTTCATCACAGAGAACTGTTTGAGGTATATCAATTTTCAGCACAAGCTACACCACTAAAATGAAATTACTGTAGAAATTCCAGTAGAATACTATTTTCAGAAGCATAAATGTGACCACATTCACCTTATCCCTGCATTTTATCATGCTGAAGTGTAACGGCAATGGTGTCTTTTAAAGCTAATTCTTAGAAGTGCAATGGAATAAAAATAGAAAGGATTTGTAAAAGCCATATTCAAAGGCAGCAGAGAGAGAGCCCAAAGAATAAACAGTCAAGACAGAGAGAGCATAACAAAACAGCTATTAGTAACACAGGGCGCAAAAATAAAACCATCTTTATGTGCTGATATCAGAGTGTCCCAAGACATAAATAAAAAACTCAACTCAGTTTTTGGTCCTCAACTGCAAGCAATATAAGACTTATATTGTGGCAATGTGCCAGCTGTTCTGGGTCTATCATTAGGATTTGAAGCGGTGGTGATCACCTGGACTGGGGGCAACCGGTAGGTGGGTTCCTGCAATCATGCAGCCACTTTCAGACTCAGCAGGGAAAGTCATTTTCTGACATGCTTTGAACAGTTTAAGATAAAACACAGGCTTAGCTGTCAGCCCTGGCCTGCAGGGAATCGGGAAAGTGATAAAGCAAGTAAAAGATTCATAGATTTCAAAGTGTGAGAAAAGAAAGTAGGGCACTTTGTCTCCTGAGGTAGAGTTCCTTCCTTCCACAACCCATTTTCGGCTTAATTACTATCTCTTCCTCAATTGCAAGCTGCATACATCTCTCTCTCAAGGTTTCTCAAATGCATGCCATTTCCTGGTCCCTTTCATTTTAATATGTAAACATGTTCATCTCGATATACATACATACATACACATATAAGTCACACATTATATGGTGTAACTCCAGGAATTATTGAGAGACTTGCTGTTAAAGCAGAGGATCTTTCAAGAGATACTGAGGCACCCAGAACTACTGAAATACCAATGAATTGAGTTTTAAATCATTCCTACATTATTTACTATACTACTGCTCAATAGCATAAAGAGCACTCTTCAGATTTCACCATCACCTTCTATTTCCAGAACTGCCAAAGAAACGATTTACTCAATGCAACACAAAATGACTCAAAGACATTTTTATGCCACAACCTCTTTCAAACAATGTTATTCTTTCATTCCATAATGAGATTATGGGTCAGCCAGGATAAAAACAGAAAAGAGTATCAGGGTCATGAAAGCCTCTTTTTTCAATTATTTTAGAATTGATTGTTGTCACTGAACTTTGTATTGTGAATTCTACATCTCTGCTGCGCATCAGTACTGACATCCTGAGCTCCAAGCTCTCTGGTCAACAGTAGGGTAGACTCAGTCACTGGATGAACTCTGGCATGGTTCCTTCTGCTCTGGAGGGTATTACCAAAGGCAAGCTTCCAACACAGCTAGCTCTTATGGGCTTCCTGATCAGTGAAGGCCTGGCAGGTCCAGCAATTTCAACCAAATTCCTGTCTCTCCTGGGTTTTTTATCCATTGCCTTTCTTGCATCTCACATTACTTTTGTCAGGGAACATAAACTGTGCAATACAGCAATTCTCATCTAAGAGCGAGCAAGTAATTCTGGTGGTAACAGCATGTAACATGCTCATGCATACATAGGGCTTGAGAAGTTCAATTCACCATCTCCCTTTCATTTTTCCCCCAAGAATCACCTCCCACTTTTTGAGTGTTCCTTGGGATTAGTTAAAAGACTCTTTGAAGAGTCTCTTGGAACTCTGTTCCAGACAGGATTTATTTTCCACTTCTTTTTGCTTCAAAGCAAGATGCATTCACACATGCACTTGCTCTCTCAAAGAAATGGTGAAAAATTCTTCTTATTTGCCTTTTAACAGGACTCTGCTTACTCAGCAGACTAATTCTGCTATCAGGTAAACAGATACACAGTAGATGGTTCAAACCTGAGGCTAGGTTTCACTGTGGAGTAGTTTTCTGTCTCACAAAAAAAATCACAGAAAAATGTGGCTGTTTCATAAAGGTGTGAATCAACTCGTCATTACTCAAAGAGTTTTTTACAAGGTGGCATTCATGTGGATAGGCACTGAAGTAGACTGAATGAGAAACAGAAATTACCAGAGAACAAAACTTCAGGAGACCCCCCAGAACTTCACTGTGCTTTCTAAAAGCTGGGCCTGTGGTGTGAATGGGATTGAGAAGGGATTTCAACAGGATTTCCCAGGATTCTAATTTAGTGGCCAATATCAAGAATGGATTTATTCTCAGCAGCATGAGTTCTTGTGTTATCTCATGCAGTAAAGTGGAATACGTGTTCTCCGATAACTGAATTTTCCTGCAAGTAATTTCTGTGCCACTACTGTTGCTCCTGTTGTGCAGACAATGTAACATTTACTCATTCTGTCAAAATGCTTTGAGATACAGCAATGAAACGCATTATTGTAAAATATGAATGTGTAATTGTGAGGCATACCTCAGAGGAAAGAGCCATCAACAGCTTACAAAAAAGAGTCAGTGCTTCCACCATTAAAACTCTTAAAGAGCAAGACAAGACTGTGCTGTGTATGAAAATTGTTGATATCACAAACAAGACCTTTTACAAGTTTAAACAAAAATAGTTTCTCCTTTCCCTGTTATGGAAAATGTAATCATTAGAGCAGAGGCTTCTTTACAGCACAAGATTGCATACAAGAGAATGCACACTTGCCTCTTGATCCTGGCATGGGCTGAAGTTTAGTGATTCACTTCGCTCACTTTGCAGCCTTTTGAGAACACTTAATTACTACATCTCCTCCCTCCCTTTGCTGAAGTGGTGTAACACAGGAGCAGAGAATTTCTCTTTAGTTCCTGACTATTTCCTACCACAGACGGCAGCCAAACAAATTTTCTCCAGATTAAATAAACGTATTCCCAGTTTGCATAAATGTCCCACTCTTGGTTACTGTTAGTTTTGTCCTAAATGGTTTATGTAACCTACTAAGAAGATTTTCTTCTACTGTGGCAGTTTCTGTGGTGGTTCCTGCCTTCATTCCCAGACCTCCTGAATCTACAGTATACTCTATGAGGAGATTAGTGACTAGGTATTTCAGGATAATGTGTTGGATGAGACTAGATGGCACCAGTTGAGGAAAAGACAGTAGTGCTGTGGTGTCTGTAACCATACAAGTGAAGAGAGACTTTCAGGATAACCAAGGATACTATGTGTAATAACCACAGCCAGGTTTGCTGAAGTGTATGTGCACAATGTGCAATCACAGACATCCGCTCTGTGTCTCTCCCTTTATTTGCATCCCTGTTTGACGAAAGTACGAGACACAATTTATAATCACTGTGTAAAACACATACCATAAACCTTCCTGAAATGGGTCCCAACAAAAGTAGAGTCATCAACAACCAGTGAGCTCCCCACTGTTAACAAGTTCATTTGTTGCATCTGTTGCCAAACCACATGTCCCTTTATCTTGGAAACACGCACTGGGAGAACAGTTAGCACACTTCCCTCCCACACCATACACTGTTGGCTGCTTATCTGGTGGCAGGAAGCACCTACCTCTAAGATTAAGTAGCAGAGAATTAGGATGGGAAATCAGAACTAGAGCTGACAGAATCCTACATTTTGAATCCTAAACCTTTTGCAGTTCTGCAGCTTAAAAACATTCTGATAAAGATATCTGTGATTATACAAGATACCAATTTTGCCTACCCATCACTACTTGCTCAGGTGTGACAAGAATCAATGGCATTAATTTCAGGCTCCCATTTTTGAGCTTCTGAGGTGTTGTGCCTTTCTTAGTGGGTTTCTGAAAGGAAGGCACAATTCTATCAGTTTTACCTTTCATTAGCAACATATCTTTATTTGGATGCACCAAGGCTTCTGGATGTTTCATTACTCGGAAAGTCAGAAAGCAGCAATTTAATGCACAAATTTTCATTCTTGAAAGAAAAAAAGCAGCCGATTTTTAAGAAATAGGCCAGATATCAGACAGGGGACTTACAGGAAATACACAACAGAGCACTGATACATGTAATTGTAGAACTGAGAAATAAAGGACTAGATAGAAAGCAGCATACAGGCTGAAACACCTTCAAGCATAACTTCTCAACTGCCTCAAACCATTCCAAGTAATGAATGACTTTATAAAAGCTGCAATTTTTCTGGGAGGGAAAGAAAAAGCCCTAAACATGCAGCAGTATTCTACTAGAAATGCTTGGCACAACATGAACTTTTGAAACTTGCCAAGTATAGAACTAGGCTGATGTACTTCGGAAATCCAAAAACAGCAATAAGAAAATGTCCTCATTTATCTCCACCTGAAGCCTGGTTTTACACATCATGTGTGCATACTGATACACATTTGAGCTAGTTTTGACAACATGTGAACAACATTATTTCTTTCTCTTGGTTCTGTATTTGTTATTAAGCCCAGTTGAGGTTATTATCAGGAACCTTTCCATATATCAAACCAGGTCTTATAGATAGGTAATTGGAGGTGACTTTTCCGTAAGGCAACAACTCCTCTCTAAAGCCCACAGAAGTGGTAGGGCTACTGCAGATAGAAAAGAGCATCCCAAAAATATTATATGTGAAGGAAAAATAACTTCCCAGCCATCCACACTAATCAGTGAAGTTTAGGCTCACAAGAGAACTGGCTCATCTCCAGTTTTTCACTATATGAGAGGCTCTGAAAGCCTCTCAGAGAAGATCTAAGTGTTATGATATCTCAGTGTTCTGCTGCTGTTATATTATGGCACTGTACTCCAGAGCATGTAGCAGGTTTTTCAGTCACTTCCATCTGTGGAAAGCTGACACAATGAGATATCCAGGCAAAATATTCTTGCTAACTGGTTTACATGTCACATCCCACAGATTGCTCTGTGCTGAGAAGAAAGAGGCAAATGTTATTTACATTTTTCTCCTGATTTAGCTGTTACATTCTTTTATGGTAAATTGTAAGTCATCATAGAACAAATAAGCCCTCAATTCTTCTCTGCCTTTGAAGTGGGTTGTTATGGTTTGGGGGTTTGGGGACATTTCAATTATTCCTAAGCCTTAGAAATAGCTGCTATCTATCACAAAACACTTGGAATATGTTGACAAAGCCATTTAAAACAATTTCTATAGAAATTATGGTCAGTATTTTTATTTATTTGTGCATGTTATTTACTTGCTTGATAGAGTCCAGGTGATCATTCCCTGAAGGTGTTCTACACCAACCAAAAATCCATGGCTTTCTCCATTTCCCTATTAGTTAGTAAAATGCCATTCTGTGTAATTAGAGCACAGTGTAGTAATCTGTTGTCCAAAACCTGCTTGCATTTGCTTTATGCAACACATGGTTCATTTCCAGTACTTGTTCTCCCTCAAGAATCCACCTGAACATCTTAATGCTTTTTTTTTTTCTTAAGCTGCAATAAGTAAATACATAAAAATAAAGACTTGTGGGGATATACAACACAAGTTTGAAGCCTTTGGTGGGACCACAGTTGCTAGGTGACTGAACCTTCAGATCTTAAATGCAGTTTTTCTTCATTTGAGTTCTGTGCATGGCTGAGAAGCAGCATGCAGCAGCTCCAGCTTGGCACCTGCCTGCTGGAGACAGGAAGCATTTCTTATCAAGCAGCTGGCACTTAGACTATAGAGACACAAACAAAGGCCATGGCTTCAGTTCTGAAAGGTGTGCTGCGTTTTCAGGTTGCTCCTGTAACAACTTACGAGGAAGGCTGCCTACTCTGAGTGGGACAGCCTCCTTCCCATGCCCCTTTTGCAGCCCATTGTGTGCCAAGTGGCACTGTTGACTCATGCTCCTGTGGCATGATTTGGTTATGTCCATAAAAACATACTCCACAACATGCCTCTTATGAGACCTGACTTACTGGAGACTGATAGATACACACTGAGCTCCTGCATGTTCTGGCAGCTGTAACACACTTCCAGCTTTTCACTTCAGGAACTCTCACTCATCAGCTTTGTTTAGCTGTCAAAATGTTTCCTGCATAAACTCAAAGTGCTCTGCAGGGCTTTGCCATTTATCAGTGCTGGGGTGGAGGGCTCATTCTGCTGACTGGTGACCAAACATGGGTCTTCCAAGTCCCAGTGCTGTTCTCCAGTGGTTCCAGCTCAGTCTTGTTAAGCCTAGGAACCATGCTGGTGGGGATGAACCATTATCCCCAGGGTTTATTATATATGCTGCACAGACACTGCACCATCTCTTCGCTACTGAAATGGTGCTCTCCCTGTGCTATACACAGGCTACTTCCAAAGAGGGCTTGAATTTTGTTCCTCGAAGGTTGGGTGCATAGAACCTAGGATATGCAACACCCATCCTTAAAACCTCTACATGAATGGGACTTCCCTTCCTTCTTGGGACTTTCTTGAGGCCTGGGAGACAGCCATGGAAATATCCAGGTTCCCAAGTCAGTGTATGCCAGTTAGGTATAGTCACAGGCATATCACAGATGAGAAGATCAACACAGGTTAAGTTCAAGCATTTGTCCAAATACTATACTGTAATGAACTCACTGTTAGGAAATCATGCTGAAATGCATTACTTAAGGTCTTATATAGTAAATTCTAGTAAATTTTGGTGACCCAAACAGTGTCAGGTACACGTTTTCATATAAAGCGTGGGACCTCATATTTATTTTATGCCACTAACCCCAAAATATCAAGAAGTACACAGAAGTCAGCAAGCAACCTGCAAAATAAATGGAAAGCCTAAACTGTGAAGTCTTGGCTCTCTCTCACTGCCAAAACACCTGGTCCTTTTCCAGCTGAATGAAAGCAGACAGAGGTAAAGAGAGCAAGAATTGCTTATACTGTTGCTCTGGCTGGCTGTGTACTGCTAAATGAAAATATGACTGCATCAGGACTGATCTCAGTTGGTTTTCCTTTCCACCAGAAGGATGCCTGCTAGACCTGACAAATGCCCACTTGTATCCCTTTCATTTTAACTCCCCTCTCAATGCAGATATTTGAAGCAGTTGGTGAACAATGTCACTTCTGGTCAAATGTCCTGGAAAGATGAAAGTGTCTGCCTTGAGGAAACTACGTTCTATTACATAGAGCCCATTCTCTTTCCTCCTATTGTGCTTTACAACTTGCAAGAGCTGTCTCTGCAGATAATAAGATTTTCATTCGGCAGGGTCATTTAAGCTATGGTACCTTCTGACAGTGTTGGCACTTGAGAGCTTTAATACTGCCAAAGTTGCAAAGGAGCAATTTAAGCAGGAGAGAGAGAATGCAAGCCATTTTTTGGTCAACTTTGAAAACTACTTTTGCAATGAGAAACCAGTCACTGGGCAACTGAGCAAACAAGAAATTGATGGGAGTATTTCCCGTCACATCTGCACTTGAGATACTCACTGGGAAAGCAAGAGGATATACCTCTGTTAAATGATTTTATTTTATTTAATAATAGAATGGAATTGTCAAGGATGAAGACACAGAAATTATAAAGATCCAGTACCAAAGGACCAAATCCTGCTCATTTTTAATGATCCTGAAAAATCAAGCTTATTGTTAGAATCTGTACACTGTATGATTAAAAAAATACTCTGAGTGTTGTAAAAATGATGCCCTGATTCCATGGTTAGGAATTTGGGTAGTGTTCCAAACTGATTTATACAAACCTCACTGCTGGATCAGGATATTGCAAGAACAATATAGAATCACAGAATGGTTTGGGTTGGAAAGGACCTTAAGATCATCCAGTTCCAACCCCCTGCCATGGGCAGGGACACCTCACAATAGCCCATGTTGCCCAAGGTTCTGTCCAACCTGGCCTTGAACACTGCCAGGGATGAAGCACTCACAGCTTCCCTGGGCAACCCATTCCAGCGCCTCAGCAGCCTCACAGTAAAGAATTTCTTCCTTATATCTAACCTGAACTTCCCCTGTTTCAGTTTGAACCCATCACCCCTTGTCCTATCACTACAGTCCCTGATGAAGAGACTCTCTCCAGCATCCTTGTAGGCCCCTTCAGATACTGGAAGGCTGCTATGAGGTCTCCATGCAGCTGCTCTTCTTCAGGCTGAACAGCCCCAAATTTCTCAGCCTGCCTTCATACACTCATTCATGTGCCCATTTTGTGAGCAACAGAATGCTTTTAAAGACTTACCATGAGAACACACAACTAGTAACTTCTTGAATTATATGATTTTGTTGTATGTTTTCTGATCCTGTTTTAATGTAACATTATTTGAATGAAAAAAATTGGAAAATAAAAATCACAATATTGTGAATTCTGAGCATTTAAAAACACTGAGTCGAACTGCAGAAATAAAAGTGTTAAATCACAACCCTGGAGGAGTGTAAGAGAGAAGAGGACATAAATCAAGTATGTTTTACAAGAAGATGAATATATGGGAGTAAAGGGAAAATAAAGAAAAAGGGAAGAGAATGATAAGAAGTGGAACTGAAACACGCCTACTCTGAGCAGAAGAGTGGAAGAATAAGGGGGCTAGAACTGCACATTAAAATCCGCCTTCCTACAAACTGTCTGTAGGGTCTATTTTCTGCTTTGAATGTCTTGTCAGTTCTGGTTAGCTTCAAGCTGTCCATCAAGTTAAGAGCGAGCAATCTTAAGAAAACTGGAGCTACTTCCATGTACAGATTATAGAGTTTCACAGAACACAACAACTGCTCTACTTTTCTCCCTTCCTCCCCCCCTTTTCTGTAATTAAGAATAAAAACATATGTAAGCGAAAGATGCGTTCTTGCACCAAAATCGTAATACTAATTTTATTTGTTTTTATGGCTCTGTAAAGAATTATACATACTGTTAACACGAACGAAGAGTTTGGTTTACTGTTATCATTATTACACTCTTTTTATGTCTGTTTCTGATATGAAGATAATAATAAAATATTTTATGTCAAACCTTGGCCAGGTTCTGATGCACTCAGTATTTCTTGAGTGATTCCCCATATGCTCTGACACAGTATCCATGTCAGTTGTTCATGAAAGAAATAGTAATTTCCACAAACAGACTCATTAGGGATAGTTCTCCTGTCTTCAGAGCTAAATACCAGACATCTCATCCTAATTCCCTCCATGAAGTCACCTTAAAAGAACATTAAAAACTCTGTCATGGGGTATTTGAAAGCTGAAGTGACAGCAGAAGTTCAGTGAAGACCCTTAAAAACTGGAGGTGTGAACTGGTACTTTTGGAACAGGATGAGATTTTGCAAGCAGGATGAACTTCAAAGAAAAAAATGGGTCAACACAAACTGGCAAGTTCCCACAAGCTGGAAGATCCCACAGCTCAAGAGTACACATCCTTTGCAGATAAAGTAACAAAAGACTACTTAGATTAAGGACAGCTGCAGGGAGACTCAACAAACAGCTCAGGACAGTCAAGTCCCATCTAAACAGGGTGTAAAAAGTAGGTAGTCAGGCTAAATGATGTCCTGGGTTCAGCAGTTGCAGTCAGTTTTTCTTCTCTTTAGTAGCTGGTGTTTTGACTTAACCTGGAAACAAGGCTGATAAGGCCGACGTTTTTGGTTGTTACTGANCTTCTCTTTAGTAGCTGTGTTTTGACTTAGCCTGGGAACAAGGCTGATAAGGCCGATGTTTTTAGTTACTGCTATGTTATGTTTGCCCTGACCAAGGACTTTGTGAGCCTCATGCTCTGCTGGGGAGGAGGGGGGGCCAGGAGGAAGGAGGGACAGAACCCAAACTGACCAAAGAGGTATTCTATACCATAGCATGTCATGCCCGGGAGGTAACTGGGAGTTACCCGGAAGGAAAGGGAACTTCCCGGTCAGGCTCATTTTAGGTGGGTGGTATCGTACCCTCTTCCCTTGTTTTCCTTATCGTTATTATTATTGGTGATAGCAATAGTGATTTGTGTTATACCTTAGTTACTGGGTTATTGTTATCTGAACCCATGGGAGTTGTATCCCTTCGGTTCTCCTCCCCCCACCCCTCCGGGAGTGGGGAGGAAAGAGGGGAGGGCAAGAAGCAGGGGTGGGGGGTTGAGTGAGTGAATGTGCTGCCTAGCTGGGTTTAAACTATGACAATGGGTATGTTCTATGCCAACAGAAGGAGGAACCAGGATCAACTAATACTGAATGCTGGATGCCAGTTATCATATTAGAAGGATACTAGAAAGAAAATAATCAGTGGGGTACTATTTTCATGGGGAGAAAAAACACAACAGGCACAGTCAAAAGGGTGGTGCTATGCATTAAAGGAAGGATGCAGCCCAGCCAGGTGATTAGATCACTTGTACTGAGCTGTTAACAGAATCTCCATGGATTAAAATGAGATACTTTATGTAGAGGAGCATATTAATAGGGCAATGCTATCACAGCCTGACAAGGGTGGAAAGAGGGAGTATGGTTCACTTGTGAGCTCTCACAGAGGATGTTGCTGCAGAATGTAGATTGAAGGAAGGCTCCCATCATCCATCATTCCCATGCAGACTCACTAAATATTACACCAGACAATGAAACTAAGGCAAACTTCTCAATCCCATACATAACTGCTTACTGAAGCAGCTAAATGTACACAAAGTACTTAGAGATACCCTTGTGGGGGGTGTGTGTGTGTGTGTGTGAATAAAGAAACCACCTCTTCAAAACAAAACAAGCAGAAAAACTACAGTAGTGGATGATTTCAGAAGGAGGAATATTGTTTTTCAGAAGGACCATATCAGAGAATCCCTCTTGGATGGAATTATCCATAAAACAGGTTCTAAAAAAATCTCCAAATGAGGAGAATGAGATTACCAGGACCAGGCTATGTTCTGCTGTTTCTATAAAACCCTGGATGACAGTGCCGAACTACTGAGTTTATACTGGGCAAAGTGGTAAAAAAATATGCAAACCAACAATCTGTAGAAAAAACCATAGGGAACAGTGAACAGAGTGCTTCCAGAGGGAAGGTGCATCTGTGAACAGAAATTTGCCTGAGTAGGTGTTTTCATTTGGAAATGAATCTAAACTAACACAAGACCCAATCCTAAAAAAACTACTCCTGTCCTCCTTGTCCTGGGTTCAGCTCTCAGTAGTGGTCTTCAGCAACTTCTAGCTATTTTCCAGTAAGTCCAAATGCCAGTTAAAGCCTAGTAAAAGACAAAACCCATGACATTCATTCAAAGTTCTGACAACTTCAGAGATATTACCTTACTCCTTAACTAATGGTGCCCCAGTGTCATTATTTCGGCTACGTCTTAAACCCCAAATACATACTCTATAATCAGTGGACTAAATTCTGCCAGTAGTCACTTCACACAATCTGGTTTACATGCTTGTATACCTGAAAGTCAGAATGATAGCATGCTTTCTGCTTAAACAGCTTAGGCTTCCACACTGTAATCTAACATATCGAAACATATTTTAAATCCTGTGTTGTGTACTGTTATATTTGCTTTTTTGCCTTGCTTTGGCATGTTGAAAAAACCATCCCATTTCTTCAAAATAGGTGTATTTTCATACTGAGTAACTAAAGGGTCTATTTTTCTAGCCAGAATTAACAAAACACATGAACAGAGGCAAGCATTGAGATTGAAGTTTTATAAAGGCCTAGAAATAACTTCATACATGTTAATACAGGTTTGTAATTGTATTTAGATTCTATACGTTTTATACAATTCTACCCTTTGAGACCTGTGCTGATAGGGACATTGAGTGAGACATTTTCCCAGTGTAAAGCACCGCATAATTAGTTCAGTGTAGGAAATACACCAAGTAATTACATTTTTGCCTGCCTCAATTACCCCTGCAGGCTCAGTTGATTATAGGAATCTACCAGCTGTTAAGCAGCTACTGTGTTTCACCTCGAGGTACGCCTTTGCAAGCCATGCACTAGGCAAAATAATTCCTCCAAGACTGTCTCACCATGCTTTCAAACAGGACAAAATATGTAAAAAACTTAACTTTTAATCTTTGTAAGTGCACAGCTAATGAAAACTCTCACTGTCTCCAGTAATACAACATTATGCAGCAGCAGCTCAGTATGTTACAGTTCACCATTGCAGTCCTTTGAGTTACTGGTAGGGAACACCATTGTGTAAGTGGAGTAATAATTTGATCTGGCAATGCAACTTCCTGGCAAAAGACACTGCATAATTTAATGGGGCAGTTTCTTTATAGAATTAGACTTTGCACAGTCCAAACAGAGAGCCTGTCACTTACCACCCTTCAAAGGCTCATATCCTAAAGGTTGACCAGTGCTTATACATCTCCTGAGCACAGTACAGTGCTGCAAATACAACACCAGCTAAGCTCTGTTAACTGTTTCTCCACAACAGCACAGAGTCTCTGCCTGAGATATGAAGCTCTCTCAAGACAGCTTATCCTTCTGGGTGCAATGCTACTGTGGCCATATTGCTTCTGGTGTCAGTGCTTGAATGGGCTCTGTAAGCTCTGCACTATGTTCTCATTACTGTTGCTACATAGGCATCAAATGAGAAGTGAGTCTAGGGGCACCAAGGCAGCTTGAGCCAGCTGAAGCAGAGACTGCCCTGATGCTGCTTTCCCTTCTGCTGACTCTTGCTGCTGCCCTGTGCCAGCAGGAACAGTTTTAACTGGCCAGAAAAACCCCCCACTCTTTACAAACAATCCTATTTTTCACGGTTGAGCCCCACAAGAGATCTCACATTTTACAACAGTAAGTAAATTAGATGCAGCACTACATGGAAACGTGTTCCAGCTGAGCAAAGTTAATAAGCAAGATGCCACAGGTATTTGTACTATGTCATAAAATGTTGGCCCTGGTTATTTCCATAGGGAAGCAGTAACTATTATGAAGGTGCTGACTTGGAAGATGCATAATGCATTTAAGTCAGTTACAGTGGCAAAGGAACATAGAAAAGGACTTCAAACCTCAAGGTTATTTATCAGGATGGGTACAAAACAGTAAGATGGAACCAATACTCTTTGCTATGCCTCAGCTCTGCCAAGAACATCCACTTTAGGAGAATAGGCCAGGCTGTCTCACATCAATAATAAACCTGCATTCTGGTCCTGACAGTGATTTCTTAGACATCTGGTCCCCCAACCACACAGCTCTCATCCCATGCTGCCCATACAGAAAGAGGTATTTGCAAGTAAATACCTCCAGCCTCCAAACAGAGACCAACTATGAACTAAGTATAGCAATTGCCTACTGCCACTATGTTGTCTGTGAACTGGAAACGTTTGGCATCCACTGCACTAGAGTCATGCTCTGAAAGGCTCTAAAGGCTCTCCTGAAAGGTCCTAAATATGCAGCAGAATAGTTCACTACAAGGAGAAAGAAGAGTTTGCATCAGAGGTGCAGTCTGAAGGTGCCAAGGGCTACAGCACAAAGCTTTGGGAAACTGCACAGAATTAGAGTACAAGGGAGAAAGAATGAGTAGTATTTCCTTTAAAAAAGGTAGATGCTTGAGGGAAGAAAGCTCAGAGAGAAGATGTTAACTTTTCAATCTTTTGGGGTTTTGTTTTGTTTCATTTTTATGGGGGTTCTTATCCCCAGCTGAAAGCAGAGCACATTTTATTTGTGGATTATGGGGGAATATGGCTGGGCCAAAAGTAGAAGTAAAGACATCAGAAGCCTGAAATAAAGACACTAAATATTTCATACCATTATTGTAAAGTGCATACGTTCTACTAAAGGAGGGCCACACTATAATATTCATGATGATGTTTACAGGTGCAGTGAAATTAAAGGCGCACAAGTTACAGACACAAGTATTTGAAAGCTACTGAGACTACCATCAAGTCACAAAGCTGCAAGTAAAGAAGCAAAAGAGACAGCTGCAAATAAAGATATGTTCAGGCCCATGCTGTAAGCATAAATAGGCAGACAAGCAGTAGACAGCCTGCCTATTTGTGATGTCTAAAGACAGAGGGACCAGAGCAAAACAGCCAGCTAGCTAGTGGTCATTTGACAAACCCACTCAAATAACCAAACCCAAGAACCACAAATCAACCGCCCAATATAGATGATGGAAAGAGTATTGGCAGCAGCCAGCTAAGAAACAAGACAGGTCAGCTGTGGCTTCCTAGGACTATTGGAAGCAAACAGAAGACCAAGGGATGAACCAGCTAACTGCAATAGCAAGTGAACAGATGCTCACCCACCACAGAGATCACATGAAGAGTTAAGGAGTGAAACAGCCAAACCCACAGTTCCCAGATGGAATAGTTCTTCACAAAAGATCAAAGCTCAGGATCAATGTTTTCAGCAGTTGCTGAAGGTTATGAATATCATGCAGGATTTTTATAACATTGGTTTATTTAAATAAGTACCCCAGGAGAGCAGTACAAATATCAAATGTCTCTTGCATAGATATGTCTTACGCTTCCAATTCAGCAATGTTTAATCCAACTGCTGCACAACTCCGTTTATTAAAAAATACCCCAAAATCAAACCCAAACACCACCTTTTCCCACATCTCTGGGTCTCTTTGGCAAACAGCAGTCTGGTCTGGAAATCTTATGGTGCAATGGCATTCTGGCAAACCTGGTGAGAAATTCAGATGTGCTGTAAGACAAAGTCTGGCTTGGAACCATTATGGAGGACAAGGAGTAACAGGTTCAAACTTAAACAGGGGAGGTCTAGATTGGATATAAGGAAGAAATTCTTTCCTGTTAGGGTGGTGAGGCACTGGAATGGGTTGCCCAAGGAAGTTGTGAGTGCTCCATCCCTGGCAGTGTTCAAGGCCAGGTTGGATGAAGCCTTGAGTGGCATGGTTTGGTGTGAGGTGTCCCTGCTTATGGCAGGGGGGCTGGAATTAGATGATATATAGGTCCTTTCCAGCCCTAACTATTCTATGATTCTAAGGAGAGCTCATGTCTAGCCCACAAGCTGTGGCATTAAAAACTACTGCACAAGCCATTACCTTGTCATGTGCAATTCAAGGTAGTTGATGTGGCTTATGATGAAATATGACCAGGAATACATGCAACATTGTACTTCTGTTTTTATCCAAAACACAATTATGCATTTGGCTCCCAAGATGGGAGCCTGCCTTCTGCAGCCTGCCTTCCAAGAAGGACACAGGCAACACAGCACCAATGCCAAAACCAACTGAACAGATCTAGCAGCCCAAGTGATAGGTCATCCCATTTGGTTTTCTCCATTGCACAGCTCATGCTCAACAGGTCTACTGAGCGAGAAATGAGCTGAACCAAACCACCAGTGGGCCAGACTGACCCAAACAGAGCCATGCAGAGCGCTTACCATGCTCTCACAAGCAACTGCTGGAAGCAGCAGCATGCCATGCTCTCTCTCGGAAGAATCTGTGGAAAAAATGCAAGGTCTTTTGTATTCCTATTGCCTAAAAGAGAAGCCATTCACAAAGCAATGGGATATGGGAAAGGGATCTTGGCTGATCTGGTGGCACAAGAAGTGGCTGATGCACAGCAGGTAGTTATGTGCATCCCTGCCAGTGTGTCACTGCACAAAGTGCTACAACGGGGTGATGTGAGTCACTGCCTCTGAGAAAACATGTTTGGTTTCAGTGTTCTGTAGAGCCAACCGGATGTTTTCACTGTAAAGGTATTTCACGGCTATATACATGAAAGAATCTCAAAACTCCACTGTGAGTGGAGTGCCACTACATGGCAAAGGACCAAGACCAAAACAAGAACTAGATCAGTGAGAAAGAAATGAGGCTAGCCCTGTAACCCTGTCAAGAGATTCAAAATAGCACAGTAGGAAGAGCAAATCCCTTTCATCCTGTACAGTTATCTCTTCTTACATAGTTGGTTTTGGCTATCTGCCTTTAAGCTGTAAAGGCCTAGATACTTCTCTGCGGAAATTAGAACTTTGCCTGGGTATAACATGATAATTAATAATTCTGAGTTATCTAAAATGCAAATGAGGTTGCCAGATATGTTCCATTAATGATCCTTTTAAAGTAGGTCAGTGACTGTATTCCACTGATCAGTTGGAATATCTTAACCTACTTAAAGGAGTTTAGATTTAAACTTATTTCCAAAATAATCCACTGCAAAATGGTATGTGTATATACATATAAATGCAGCATCTGTATGTTAGATATATATTATATATATCCACACATACACAGTCCTAATTCCGATTTAGAATGACAGTCATTCCAAATGTTACCATAAAGCCATATAAAATAGAAACCATCATTGCAGATGCCCTTCATTATGTCTAATTACAACTCAACCCAAATTTTCATGCTGCCCTGCCATACTGCCCATTTTCACTCCATGTAGCCAATGTTTCAGGGCTTTATAAGTGGCAAAAGATGCGAACACTGATATAATTCCATACAAAATATCCCTTGCCATGGTTTATTTGTTTCTCTAGTTAAGTTCTTAGCCAACCCACCAAGCTATAGGGACACATGTAACCATGTGATTGTACATCATGTTTCTCCACTCCTGCAAGTGACTCTGGCCTTCCTTAAAACACACGCAAAGCTCCTACTTCCAAAATGCAGATGGTGTTTATTATATCAGAAAGGATTTAAATGTTTATAACAGGGATTTAATGTTTTCACCAGCATGCTTCTTTATTAAGTACTAATAAAAATAGGTGGAAATAAGGGCAGCATTTGCCAAACAAAAACCAGAATTAACATGAATTTACAATTTTCATGCCATTCCACTTTAAACACTTACTCAGATGTATCCATTACCAAGTGATTTACAATTACAATTACTCATAGGAACTGTGATTCTACCTTTGCTTCTAACACTGGAAACCAGAGGACCTCTAGTCAAGGTAAGAGACCAGCACTGCAGTATCATCTGTGGTGGACTCTCCAGTTTGAGTTTGTCGCACTTAGGCATTGGCTGTTGGGAATTTGAATGGAATAGAATCCACAGTGCAAAAAAAAGTGATACTCACAGCATGTCAAAAGTATGAGCTGGTTTGGCAGTCCCTGCAGCTGGGCCACTACAAGGTGCAGACAGCATCTGTCCCACCATTGACCTCCATCTGAGGGGCTGCAACAACTGCAGTGAGCAGCCTGGAACCATGGGTCTGATGATCCTGCTGGTAGCAGGACCAGTGTGGCCACTGTGCAAGGGGAATGACAGTTCATTTTAATTACTGGACTGAATAGACAGTGCATGGTAAGCGTGTGACGATTATAGGCAAAGTTATCACTGTAACAGTCATTTTTTAACTCTAAGATATGCAGAACTATAACTGCAGCTGATTTTTGTTACACTTGTAGATCACAGTGCATGGTTTCCCACAGCCTTTCATAATTCAAGAGCCTCTCTTTACTGAGAGGTCAGCCCACTGTGATGTACAGAAAGAGAGAAAGAGAGAAAAAATAAGCAAGTGAGAAGTAGTTTCTAAAACCCACTACCAACAGCATGAGCATCAGTAAAATCTCTAGGAAAAAACTCTACTCAGAGCATCCCTGAACATGCCTCAGGCAACAGGCACAGTGAAGCAAACAAAACTCTAAGTGGATAATAGGCCATAAAATGAGTTTCTTTGATAATTAAATATACCATACTCTTGATCATGTTCTCCATGAAGGTAACTGTGATATGGAAGTCTAGATAACCAGACACATATGCAGAGTGCTACACTGACATACACAGAAATCACAGAGTAAGAGATGAGCAAAGATCTCCCTCGGCTGTTGTACACAGAGCAAATACCTGAGGTGAGTCTCACTTCATCAAAAGCAGGAAACCAACAGAACACTGCAGTCCTCTAATTCAGCTTGCTTAGATGCTTTCTTTACACCATGTGCAGTTCAAGCTCAGCTTTCCCTCCCTCTGCTAAAAGCCTTCTAATACTGTATTTACCTTCACTTTCAGCTGTGTAAATCTCTGTTTATGACATGCAGCTGTGACCATTCATCAAACCACAAGGAGAAACTTGCCCTGGAACAGATCAGTGCTGGAGACATACACACACAGAAAACCCTTCAACAGGATTAGGGGTGTTCTGCTGGAGCACTCACTCCCGAAAGCATACCTTCAGAGGGACGTATGGGACACACTGTCACAGAGACTGGCAATAAAGGCAGAAAGAATTCTTTCCAGAAGACACAGGAAGCTTTCAAACAGATGGGACAGTTTTTCACCTTCCCTGAAATCACCTTCTTTCTAAATGTACATACGTGTACCTTAAGGAAACATGGATGCATTAATGATTACTATGCTAATTTGTTACCCTGATTCAGTGCCTTAATATTTACCATCAAGCATAATGATACATGGGAGGAGGCAGAGATCATCTTTGTGGTTTGCACTAGCACCCCACCCAGCTCAACAAAACCCCGATGCACGTCTTTGCTGAGGGACTTTTCTTATTAAATTTAGTTTTCTAGGCAAAAGTGCTAAAGAGATGTTGGAGAAAGGAGACTGGAAGGTTTGTGGGGGTTGATTTGCCTGTCTGATAAAGCTCTGCCTGACCCTCCATTCACCTTTTATTTCTCTGCATGGCATTCATTTGCATAGGGGTTACTAATGCAAGGGGTAGTGCTATATACTCTGACAGTCGAGTAGGAGGCAACTAAGGAACAGCCTCTATTTTAAGATAACCTACACACCATCTTGTCTTTCCTATATCATAGCTTAAGAAACCTTCTCCTTTCAGGCCATAATGCTGTTTTTAAGTGGAGCCAAAGCAAATTCTAAGAATATTTCTTGTTCTTTTTCTAATGGGAAAACCTCATACCAAAGTAACGCATCCAGACCTCCAGTTCCCACAGATATTTCAGTCTTCTTAGAGTGAAAACTTAGCATGTGCTTCTCATATGCTTTGTCTTCAGTGATTGCTAATGCTCCAGAAATCCCCAGCCATGCTTCTGTATTGCTTGTGCTCATCTGTGTGATTAAGAACAAAAACCTAAGCTGTGCAGCTGCAACCACATGATAGCCCAGCTACAATCCCTCCTGGTAACACAGATAACACTTATCTGTGTAATTCCATCTGATCATATCTTCCTTTCTCCTCTGTGTATGATCTCATCATAGCAAACTATATTGTTCCTGTTATGAGCACATGGCCACAAGAAAAGTCTTAAAATGCCTCTTTTAAAGTATTTTCAGAGTACAAATTCAATGATGGTGAGTGTATTTTGTGGTGATTTGTTAAATAGCTATAATCAAACACAGACCTAGCAAAGCAAAAAACATCGGGGGTAGATTTTCAGCTTATATACTGGAGATATGGTACACTCTGGATCAGGGAATAAAGTTCAATTCCTAATTGGGGAATGTATATATAAATCTCTCTCCTATTTGGATAAGCTCTCACAATTAATGCAGCACTTACCAGTATATTTTACTGCCAGTGCCTGGACAAACAGTTGCATTATTACAGTGGTACCTTTTTAGTATGCATTTTTGATTGTCTTTGGTACCATTGGTTCCTATCTTGACCTTTGAAACAGTGTCTTACTGCAGCCTAATAATTAACAAAGGCCAATCACAGCCTGCCTAGCTGTGCAGTGCACAGCCAATGTCCACAATCACACTTGTGGTGCTCACGGACATGCTCATGGGTACCACAGTGGCCATGCAGCAGGAAGCCAGTCATGTGAAGCTGCCACAAACTTCCTACACAAAACAGGAAGCTGATAAAGTTCTTTTTGCACTGCTCTATCCAGTTTCAAGAGCTGATGTCTAGAGTCAGAGGCTGAATTCTACTGTGCAGAGTTGCATGAGTAGGTACCCTTTGGATGCTTTGGCCCAAACTTGAATTCAACAGTACACAATACTGAAAGGTGTTCAGGGAGCAGAGCTGGAGCAAGATTGTAGCAGCTTCTACAGTACAAGGGTTCCACCTCAGGACCAAGGTTTTTTGTTATAGAACAGGAAGAATCAGGTGTCTCTCTGCAGAAGGCATTTAAAACCTTTGGTTTGCTGTGCCCAGTAACTGCTCAAGGCAATAGGGACATACTGAACTATTTCTATTTGCATTCATTTGTACTTCACAGCCTGTACATGTCCCTCCTGGAGCCTAACAAATGGCAAGTGATTCCTGAGTCAACATTCATCAAACAAGCCCTGCTAGTGAAAAAAAGGTATTTCCTGCCTATTCTTAGTGCTTGCTTCTATGGAACCTGTGGCTCACATCAGCATCCATGGCTATCAAAGCATCTGCTAGAAAAGGCCTGGTAGTAAAGACATTACTATGAGGCAGCTGAAAGCAGTCAACTATTGTCTGGCTTGGGTGCCAACCCACACACATATTTAGGTGCCTCATTGTCTCTAAAATCAACCTTGAGGCTCTGAGATTCATCAATACTTTTCAGGATAACATAGCATTCAGTATATAATATAGTCACCACCATGGCTTCAATTACTTCTAAAGGGTTATTTAGCTTTCACAGATACCTTTACAGATTTATGCTTTAATGTCTTTACATTTACTGACCAGTTTCATGATGAGACCTGAGTAGGTCACTGCTTCTCTGTGCAACAAGCCTAAGAATTTATTTCAAGCCTCAGAAGTTAAAATGCTTTAATCCATGAAAGACTACAAACAGAACTTGAAATCTGTGCTCTACTTTTCCTTAGGCTTTTCTAGTCAAAAGCCCCAGTGAAATCAGACATCGAACATGTTCCTACAGAAGGTCACAGGCTCTACTCCTGTACTACAGATTTTCCAGTATGCTAGGCTTGTGTTAATCATCATCTGAGCAGTCTGCATGAACAGTGAAGCCAACATTTGTACCTTAAGGAAGGAAATAAATGCAGAAAATAACTACTGTTTGTTTTCTATCACATGAAGAAGAGAGAATGGAAAAGGTGCATATGGAAATAGAGAAAGAGGAATCTAAGAGGGAGTGAAAGAAAGAAGGAATGAGGGAATGAAAGTGAGCAAGCGAGAAAGAAAAAAAAAAAACAACAAACCAAAGGAATGAAAGAAAAAGAACAAAAATCATGAAGAGGGAAAAAAAAAAATAAACAGAAGGAACAAAAGAAAGAAAGAAAGGGATGGACAAATATAAAAACCAGAAAATACCGGGGTCTCAAAACCCGCATGAACTAACTTCATGGGAGACAGTCTTAAATAAGCACAGGTTCTCATCTCACTTAAAATTTGTAAGAAAATGGGGTAAGTCTTTAGAATGTACTAATGAGTATACATAATTAAAACATCTTCTAATCTAGGTCATTGTACTGTGCAGTACTTGGATATGCATGAATGCATTTGGTGCAGAAATCAGGAAAAGTTATGCAAATATAGATGAGGCCAAGTTCTGCTTCATTTTCCAAATTACTGCATCTAAAACACCTCTTTAGTTGCACAAGAATACTGAACAGTGTTACCACAGTATTACCCACGTTCTCTCCATCTCACCAAGACTATTGACACTGCAAACATTGAAAGTACATTGCTAGAAGCACACCTAGAAAGGCACTAAAATGATTTTTTGCATCTTTGTTTTGGACTTGACTTTTAATCTATTGAGAAGTCACTGAAGTCCAGTCAAGTCAATTAATAAGCTGTTCATATACTACACTGATTACACCATATGTGGGGAGGGTTTGCATACTGCCTGTTGGTCCTGCATTAATACTTAAATAGGACATACAAAACCCAAGCTTGTAACACTGATCACATGCAGTAGTGATACAACCCTAACAGAATCATAGAACGGTTTATATTGGAAGGGACCTTCAAAGCTCCTCCAGTTCAATCCCCCTGCAATGCGCAGGGACATCTTCAACTACATCAGGTTGCCCAGAATCACATCCATCCCGGCTTTGGATGTCTCCAGGGATGGCGTACCCACCACCTCTCTGGGCAACCTGTGCCAGCGCTTTAGCACCCTCATTGTAAAGAATCTATTCCTCACGTCCACAGCCTACATAAAAAAATCACTCTTCCTACAACTGAATGGCAATAAAGGCCTCTCCTGAGATTTGACAGTGATCTTCCAACAGCCAGGAGTGGCAAAGCACACTATATTGAGAGGGGCTGCACATCAGCCCCTGGCTGGGTGGTAGAGGAAAAGACACTGCTGCAGCACATGAGGAAATCTGCCAGCTTTCTGATATCACCCTGGTCAAATCTGCAATACAAACCCCATCTAAAGGGCAGCTGTACAATACATTCCCTGCTTTACTTTTAAATAGTCCAGACCTGAATGCAGACAGAGATATTTTTTATATGGGGAATATGATTGTAAATAAAAACATGTTTAAATGTAAAATAATCTTCCACCAGACAGACAAATGCTTCTGCTCGAGAGCACAGTGTTTAGGAAACAGCAGGCCCTTTAGTTGCCCTGGAAACTATATTTGTAAAGGGCCACAACTTACATTGTTCTGGAGGCTTTTAACATTTGCATCAAAGCTTCAGAAGACAGGCACTGTCAGTGAGTATTTATTCACCCAAAAAGCAAACTTCACCTGAAGAAGGTTGAGTGCTGTATTTTTTTTATCTCCTGGCTGATAAATGATATTTCAAGAAGCAAACAAAAAAACCCCATGGAGTTTTACTATTGTGATATGTTTACAGGAAGTCAAACCCAACATACTTAGGATGTTACACTTGCTGGTCAGGGTTACACAGAGAACCTGAAACCAAACAGAAGGCAAAAAAATGAAAGGAACACCAGCAGTTTCAGTACTGCCAATATTTTCTGTTTACTGCTGTTCAGTAATGACCCTGAGGTTGCATCCAGCAACCTCCACCAGGTTAGGACCTACTTCTGTAAAGGCAATCTCCTTAGAAAAAGCATTAAATCCAGAAAGCTATAACTAATCAAGCAGGAAAACTCCAGGTTTGTTCAAATACTTAACTGGCAAAATGTTCTTAATATTAGAGAGAGCTACATTTTTTTCCAAGAACTCTCAAAAGAAACCCAACCCTTCATCTAATACCAGAGGTTCATAAAACACCAGTGCAGGAAGAGTCAGTACACTTCCTACTGTTTTCTGAACTTAGATACTGGAAACTAGTCTATGGACTGATGCTCATACTCAAGCAAACCCACCACTGAAGTCACTGGCTAAACTGCTTGTTCCAGGATGAAACAGAACAGGCAGAGAGATCTCCTTTACCTCTTCTAATGTCTGCATTACTTCTGCTCTTGAGAAGTGTAAGGAATGGAAGCTGCACCAAGATGAATTCCTTCTCTGAGGGTCTTGCACAAGCAGGAGTTGAGGACAAAATACAGAAATCTGTATTTATGGCCTATGTAATACAAGAATTCAGGAAAGAATCAGACAAAAAGAGACCTTCCCCTAATCATAGAGATGCTCAGAGATGAGCTGAAGGAAAATCTTCAAGAGGTCTGTGCAAGAACACTAACGAGGAAAAGAGACAGACAGAATGAGAAATTAGGAGTCTTCTGACTCATTTCCTTTGGGAGGGAAAAACTGAATGAAGAAGGACAAAAAATAGAAATCAGGCAGGATACTTCTTTCAATAACTTTCAGAATAAATGTGCTCTTTGTGTAGGCGATCGTACACTTTAGCATTTACAATATTCAAATGGATTACTCAAATAGCACAAAACAAGCACAGCGGCAGTTTCACAAATGAGAGCAGACAAGAGGAGGGTAATGGTAATTTTTCACAATGTTTTCTAAAACAAAGCCATTTATATTCCTCACATCATAAACGCTTTATCTATTTTTGGATCATTTTGATTTGTTCGGCCAAAGTATGGTTCAACCACGTGCTGCCAAACAACAGCTACAGGTTAAAGGCCATAATGTACATAGCAAGGTTTTTCTAACTCACAGTATTTGTGAAGCTGGGAATTATCATCAGTTGGCAACAGGTTACAGGACAGCTTTCCTTTTCTTTTTGGTTTGACTAACCATTGACTCCCTCAAGTTTCTTCTCAATCAGGCCACATACATCTTGCACCTATCTCTTACATCATGAAGTAAAAGGAAACCAAAATCCTCTGCAGGTAAACCAGCGTACTGCCTCCAAAATGCCTGTAAATAAATGCCAAACAAACTCAAATACTCAGCATTTAAGGACCATATTAGTTCTTCAGATTTCATGTTACTTAGTTTCCTATCATTATCAGAATTAAAATATGATACACTCTGGCATAGCTCCATCTTTATCTCAACATTGTATCTGGGACACAGAATTCTCATGAACAGCCTTTAAAATGTATGACTAGTTTCTTCTAAAACCACGATGAAGAATCATTAGAAACACATCTGTAGCTTTACTTTGCCCAAGAGAAGAAAAAATGAAGTAAAACCATTCTAACTCTTACTGGAAAACATATAGACAAACAGATGTTCTTGGTTGTGTACACTCATGTCATTGCTTTGGGTACACAAATATCAGACTTTTAGCTACATCATATGCAGCTAGTAACAAAGGTACTGAGGCAAATACACTGAAGAAAAAAGATGAAGTGGCTTGTAAGCATGCGCCATTTAACTGCAACATGAAACTCCCCACTTTTTTATGACCATCCTGCCCCAAGTCACACAGACCAAGGGAAAAGGTTCATCTCAAAGTAAGTGAAAGGAAAAAAACATAACAATATGGCTTAGCCCAGAGCAAGTGGAAATGTTTTGAACTATTCCTTGGGCCTGTAAGATGCTTAAGATGAAGCTTTATCTTTATGGAATTCCTGTCCCAGACAACTGCAGCTGGAGTCAGGAGACACAGTCTGCTCTGATGGATCTCTGAGTTTTGGAAAATCACCTTGCTCCTCTATCTCTAGCCTCTTATCTGTTGTTCTCCATGTCTAACAGAGGACAACAGATTGGCTGCTTTATTTGCGCACTTGTAGAGCAAGCAGCGAGTTGAGAAGCTCATCAAAGTTGACACCTGTAGGCATTACCGTAACATCAATGGTAAATAATAATAATACAAGCTGAATTTCAGAGTAGAATTTGGCATGTAAGGTTTGTGAGTAATCCCTTGTTTGTTTTGTGTTGGTGTTTTCTCAGCTGCAATGAGAAAACAGTCACTGAAAAAACAGCATCTTAAGCAAGCAATGCTTCCCTGAGACACTGCTGCAAAGTGAGATTGGTTTCAGGATATACGAGTGATGGATTTCATAGCACTGCATCATTAATTTCCAGCAAGCACTCTCTTGTGTTTTCCATTAACTTGCTGCAAGACATCTTTATCTGAATACATGCAATAACAGTATTGTGCAAGGCCTCTTCCTGTAAGCCACTGCAAGCCAAATTTAAACATGCTGTGAATCTCCTGCTCTTGACTATGAATGGATGCAGCAGTGCTGAAAAGCGCAGCTTAATAGAGGGCATCATCTTTGTTATCAAAATTAAGGGGTTTTTATGTGAGTGCCTGCTTTGTAACTCAGGTATTCAGAACCAAATAGTACAGGGTAGAAACTGTATTTTGAATGCAGAGAATTTATGTCCATTCTGAAAGAAGTAACACATCCACATAACATTTCCATGCTAACATGCAAAGCTCATTGATTTCCCATATCAAAATCCCATATAGTATCTTCTATACTTGACACCAGACACATCATGACATACCCCAAAATTCACTAACTGGTTCACTGATTGAGTCCACCATACTGGTTATAAACATAAAACTTCTGTATGAACACTGAGGTAATTCTGGGGGCATTTAAAGATGGCACCTTGTAGGAATTCACAACCTTTAAACAAATTCTGTGTGTTTCTAGCCATTTTAATAGTTACTTCACTCCTTTGGCACCATCTAACAAACTAGTCCCTCTATACAAATGGCTTATGTGAGGAATCTCAAAATACTTTTAAAGGCTTCTTGAAACAAACATATGATTGTTAGTCCTTAACAATAATTTATGCTTGCAAATTCCTCATAAAGGTATGGCACTTACGGTGAAAGCTGTTCCAAGATCCATCAATGAAAGGTATTGTTTTAGTAGCTAGGTTAAATGAATCCAACCTTTAGTTATATCACCTGATTTACCTATTTCCTAAACATCTGTATCTAAATTAACACATATATGGTTAGCTATAAAGTGAAAAGCTAGGCTGCATTGACAAAAGATGTCATTGAGCTAATGCTATTCCCTCTGAAGTTCACATAGCAGTGAAGATGACATGGCTGCTGTGACAACACAGGGACATAAATCAACAGAATAGTAAAAGGAAGCATTTCTGCCCTTCTTCACATTAATTGCTCATTCCTATTTCCAGCCTCTGTGCCAGCACAGAAGTCCAGGGAGGTGTGAACAGGACTAGTGAGCTCATCCACACAGGAGCCCATCCTGCCAGGCTGGTTAGAACCTGCATTATCTCCTTAATCTGTTTAGTACAGGACTTCAACTGTGTTTAGATGGTGAAAGCAGGTAAACAGGGCTGCACAGCCACATCTATAGCAGTACTATTCTCAGTGGTAATGACAACTTCAAATATGGCCTGAGCATAAAACTAGGCCATTAACATCTGCTTTAGGAAACCAGAAAGAGCGAGCTGGCCTTTAAATTATTTGTCTAACCCTAATCACTCACCTATGGGACTTCCTTCCTACTAGACTCTGGATATCTGATGACCCTGGAGCCTGAACAAAGCCTTGGCACTGCCTTTCAGCCCTAGAGACTTCAGATTCCCGTTCAGAGGTCTTTACCTGAGCATTATACACCATCACACCTGCTAATAGTTTCCAGGTTTACTATTCAGGACTTAAACAGCAAATGTGATGGTGTCACTAGGTATCACCAGGGTATGCTACTTCTCCTGTTACCTGACCCATGTGTTAACGCATTTATCCCATTTTATGATCCACAGAGATGAGATTACAGCAGAGAAGGCCATGTTACCAAAATGAACCTGGCTGTGTGACAGTCTGTAAGCTCATGCAACTAAGCTTGACTGACAGATTCCCCAAAGCATGCCTCAGGTGGGACACCCTTATCAAAAGCATGACTGACCTAGAATGAAGGGAATGGCTCCATAGTGCAGAAAGTGAATGCACCAGAACATGGTGCACCAAGCCTCTTCTGAATACAAAGACTTATGTTGCAGTTTCCTTAAGTCAGAGGAAAAATGCATTAGCTGGAGTTCCTGTTCCGTTTGTACACACTATAAGGCTGGCACAAACATGAGGTAGGGTTTGTACATGGAGCACTGTTGTAGTTTGAACCCAGCCAGGCAGCACATTCACCCACTCTCAGTCCGTCCCCCCCCCCCCCTTTCCCCCCCAC